>JARFJB010001212.1:5000-33501 GCA_036346205.1 Vesta saturnalis | reverse complement strand
TCTTAATCAATTATCCTTAATTCATCTTAATTCTCTTAATTCGTCTTAATTCATCTTAATTCATCTTAATTCATCTTAATTCATCTTAATTCACCTTATTTCATCTTAATTCATCTTAATTCATCTTAATTCATCTTAATTCATCTTAATTCATCTTAATTCATCTTAATCTAATCTTTAATTCATTTTAATTCATCTTAATTCATCTTAATTCATCTTAAGTTCATCTTAATTCATCTTAATTCTTCGTAATTCATCATAATTCATCTTAATTCATTGTAATTCATCTTAATTACATCTTAATTCATCTTTATTCAACTTAATTCATTTAATTCATTCTTAATTGATCTTATTAATCTTAATTCATCTTAATTCATCTTAATTCGTCTTAATTCATCTTATTCATCTTAATTCACCTTAATTCACTTCATCTTAATTCATTCCTTAATCTTTAGTTCATCTTAATTCATCCATTGATTCATCTAATTCATCTTAATTCATCTTAATTCATCTTAATTCATCTTAATTCATCTTAATTCATCTTAATTCATCTTAATTCATCTTAATTCATCTTAATTCATCTTAATTCATCTTAATTCATCTTAATTCATCTTAATTCATCTTAATTCATCTTAATTCATATTAATTCATCTTAATTCATCTTAATTCATCTTAATTCATCTTAATTCATCTTAATTCAATCTTAATTCATCTTAATTCATCTTAAGTCATCTTAATTCATCGTAATTCATCTTAATTCATCTTAGTTCATCTTAATTCATCTTAATTTATCTTATTTCATCTTAATTCATCTTAATTCATCGCAAGTCACCTTAATTCATCTTAATTCATCTTAATTGTTCTTAATTCATTTTAATTCATCTTAATTCATCTTAAAAAAAAAAAAAAAAAAAAAAAAAAAAAAAAAAAAAAAAAAAAAAAAAAAAAAAAAAAAAAAAAAAAAAAAAAAAAAAAAAAAAAAAAAAAAAAAAAAAAAAAAAAAAAAAAAAAAAAAAAAAAAAAAAAAAAAAAAAAAAAAAAAAAAAAAAAAAAAAAAAAAAAAAAAAAAAAAAAAAAAAAAAATTCATCTTAATTCATCTTAATTCCTTAATTCATCTTAATTCAACTTAATTCATCTTAATTCATCTTAAGTCATCTTAATTCATCTTAATTCATCTTAATTCACTTAATTCATCTTAATTCATCTTAATTAATCTTAATTCATCTTAATTCATCTTAATTCATCTTAATTCATCTTAATTCATCTTAATTCATCTTAATTCATCTTAATTCATCTTAATTCATCTTAATTCATCTTAATTCACATTAATTCATCTTAATTCATTATTATTTCATCTTAATTCACCTTAATTCATCTTTAATTCACCTTAATTCATCTTAGTTCGTATTAGTTCATCTTAATTTATCTTATTCCATATTTATTCACCTTAATTCAGGTTAATTCATCTTAATTCATCTTAATTCATCTTAATTATCTTAATTCATCTTAATTCATCTTAATTCATCTTAATTCATCTTAATTCATCTTAAGTTCATCTTAATTCATCTTAATTCATCTTAATTCATCTTAATTCATCTTAATTCATCTTAATTCATCTTAATTCATCTTAATTCATCTTAATTCACCTTAATTCATCTTAATTCATCTTAATTCATCTTAATTCATCTTAATTCATCTTAATTCATCTTAATTCATTTTAATTCATCTTAGTTCATCTTAATTCATCTTAATTCATCGTAATTAATCTTAATTCATCTTAATTCATTTTAGCTCATCTTAATTACTTTTAATCCATCTTTATTCAACTTAATTCATAATTTTTCTTAATTGATCTTAATCTTAATCCGTCTTAATTCAACTTAATTCGTCTTTATTCACTTATTCGTCTTAATCGTCTTAATTCAAATATTCCTAATCATTTAGTTCATCTTAATTCATCCTGATTCAAATCTTAATTCATCTTAATTCATCTTAATTCATCTTAATTCATCTTAATTCATCTTAATTCATCTTAATTCATCTTAATTCACCTTAATTCATCTTAATTCATCTTAATTCATCTTAATTCATCTTAATTCATCTTAATTCATCTTAATTCATCTTAATTCATCTTAATTCATCTTAATTCATCTTAATTCATCTTAATTCATCTTAATTCATCTTAATTCATCTTAATTCATCTTAATTATCTTAATTCATCTTAATTCATCTTAATTCATCTTAATTCATCTTAATTCATCTTAATTCACCTTATTTCATCTTAATTCATCTTAATTCATCTTAATTCATATTTAATTTCATCTTAATTCATCTAATTCATCATTCTAATTCATCTTAATTCATCTTAATTCATCTTAATTCATCTTAATTCATCTTAATTCATCTTAATTCATCTTAATTCATCTTAATTCATCTTAATTCATCTTAATTCATCTTAATTCATCTTAATTCATCTTAATTCATCTTAATTCACTGTTAATTCATCTTAATTCATCTTAATTCATCTTAATTCATCTTAATTCATCTTAATTCATCTTAATTCATCTTAATTCATCTTAATTCATCTTAATTCATCTTAATTCACCTTAATTCATATTAATTCACCTTAATTCTTCGTAATTCATCTTAATTCATCTTAATTCATATTAATTCATTTTAATTCATCTCAGTTCATCTTAATTCATCTTAATTCATCTTAAGTCATCTTAATTCATCGTAATTCATCTTAATTCATCTTAGTTCATCTTAATTCATCTTAATTTATCTTATTTCATCTTAATTCATCTTAATTCATTTTAATTCATCTTAGTTCATCTTAATTAATTTTAGTTCATCTTAATCATCTTAGTTAATCTTAATTCATCTTAGTTCATCTTAATTCATCTTAGTTCATCTTAATTCATCTTAATTCATCTTAATTCATCTTAATTCATCTTATTCATCTTTAATTTTATTCATCTTAATTCATCTTATTAATCTTAATTCATCTTAATTCATCTTAATTCATCTTAATTCATCTTAATTTCTTAATTCATCTAATTATTTAATCATTTTATTTCATCTTACTTCATCTTAGTTCATCTTAATTCATCTTAATTCATCTTAATTCATCTTAATTCATCTTAATTCATCTTAATTCGTCTTAGTTCATCGTAATTAATTTTAGTTCATCTTAATCATCTTAGTTAATCTTAATTCATCTTAGTTCATCGTAATTCATCTTAGTTCATCTTAATTCATCTTAATTCATCTTAATTCGTCTTAGTTCATCGTAATTAATCTTAACTCATTTTAGTTCATCTTACTTCATCTTAATTCATGTTAATTCAGTTTAATTCATCTTAATTCATCTTAATTCATTTTAATTCATCTTATTTCATCTTAATTGATCTTAATTCATCTTAATTCATCTTAATTCGTCTTAATTCATTTTAATTCATCTTAATTCATCTTAATTCATTTTAATTCATCTTAATTCATCTTAATTTATCTTAATCCATCTTAATTCATTTTAATTCATTTTAATTCATCTTAATTCATCTTAATTCATCTTGATTGATCTGAAGTCATCTTAATTTATCTTATTTCATCTTAATTGATCTTAATTCATCTTAATTCGTCTTAATTCATTTTAATTCATCTTAATTCATCTTAAGTCATCTTAATTCATTTTAATTCATCTTAATTTATCTTAATCCATCTTAATTCATCTTAATTCATCTTAATTCATCTTAATTCATCTTAATTCATCTTAATTCATCTTGATTGATCTGAAGTCATCTTAATTTATCTTATTTCATGTTAATTCACCTTAATTGATCCTAATTCATCTTAATTCACCTTAATTGATCCTAATTCATCTTAATTCATCTTAAATAACAGTGACGTTATTCTACTGATTCAGTAAAAATCAATAATGTTTATTGATGATTAGCATATAAACTAATGAAATAAATCTCTGTTTTAGAACTAACACAATGATTGTTCCTGTTAAATATTCTTCTATTCCAAAACAGTTGTACGTGATAATGCGAACCTAGTACTGTTTCAATAAGTTACCACCAATCTTAAGCATGTGTATGATGATCACATTCATGTAGATATGTCATTTGATAGATTTAATGACTTGTTTCTGTAGCTCACAAATTTGGATTTATTGATTGATAAAGAAAGTAATGTTAATAACGTTTCCGTAAATTTGACTGTTACATCATTATAAATACTGCACAACAATGTAAATATGCAGTAGTAATGGTTTTATACCTAGTTCAAAAGAACAGCACTTATAGAACGTGCAAACACACTTTAAACCTATAACACAATCATTAAAACAATAATTACTAAAACATATTTCCGTCAAAGTTGAATTACATCAGAATTTGGAAAAATGACCATTCATGAAAATTAAGTGTTTTACATACACCTAAAATCAATACAAGGCACCTGTATCTGCCGTCATTCCACATTTAGAAACTGTGATTCTATACCACACATGATACGAGAAGATTCAATTTATAGCAATTGAAATCAGAATTGTTAGTTGCTATCTCAACCGGTTTAAGAGTATCTAATCAGTATAAAGGATTGAAATATTATGTGGTATGTTTAAATCCAAGACAGTATGATTTAACGTACGGTGAACATCCTTCAAAAGAGAATTTCTTAAATGAACTGAATTTTCGTATCACTCTTCCTGATGGATCATCCTTAGACTATGATCTCTATTATATGACTACTATTTAAAAATTCTACGTCATACAAAAAAGTGATTCACAACAATACATACATTTTGACAAATTTACCACGTAACATAACCCAGATGACAAAATCCAAGAATTAATAGTAGGAATACATTGAAATTATTAAACCATTACCTCAACCTTGAAAACACCATATATCATATTCAAAGATCTGCACATTATCTAAAAATAAGACAACTACCGATAATAACAAAGCGAATAAATTAGAATTAAATTATTACCAATGTCCAGGAAATACTAGCAATTATAACGAAATGATATTAATATATATATATATATATATATATATATTATATATATATTATTTTAAATAGACATTTTCTTTTGAAACTTGTTAAATAATGTCTTATTTAAACTTAATACTTGAAATCAATAAACATATATATATATATATATATATATATATATATTATAAATTGATAATTGTAAATAAAAGTAATAAATCAATTATAAACCCATTAATATATTCATTTATTTCATTGTTACAACGACGATCATATAGAAACTACTAATATCCACAACTGATGCAATAGATAAATTTACATTCATCATCAAATAATAGATACGTTTTAAATATATTCTTCAGCATTCTGGTAACAAACTTTATGTTATGTTGAAATTTGAATAATTACAACTTGTTCATTTTCTTCATGTAAATTCATACTGAACGATTGAAAACATCATTAAAATTATTCTAATTTCGTATATATATCATTCGAGTTGCAGGCACCGTAATGATTTAATTAGCTTGATTTTGGTAGATGATTAAAACGAAAAGAGCATCCATTTTGCTCTTTAAATATTTTGTTGAATTCTGTTTATTTTACAGTGCAATTTAACCTATTTTATATTGTTTGATATGTTTACCTTTTTTACATTTTATTTTTACGGTAACTTTTCCTTTTTACGTATTTTCATTGCACTGTTAAGTTTACTTTTGTACGCTATACGTTTCGATTGATCGAATGACGCACAAAAGTTGGTTGCTACAAAGAATTATAAATAGATGGTACTTGTTAAATCAACCAATTTGGCTGCTTTTTCAAGAATTTACATATTTTTGGATCAAAGTATCAAAACCTTTATTTTTTCCATTTCAAGAATTATTGCACAGCCAAATTTAAAACCGTGTATTCAGCAGATTTAGTATCAGTAACAGCATAACAATGTAAAAGTACTGCAGGTTTCTAAGCTTCCTAACATTAGTATTTAGTTCTTTCCACTTTATACTTTGATTTGAAGTGTTACATTATAAACCTTGTTATTGTTTTTTTAGTTTTAAATTTATTTACATTTAAGGTTTACTTGTTTTCCATAAAATAAGTTGGCGTCCGAGATATTTGAAGTCATCCAGGTCTCGAAATTAACATAGGTGATAAAAAGTTTGCGCTTAAGAGTAATTCAATATAACTAGAAATCCAGTGATAGCGACATACCAGATTATAATTGCAACCAACGATCCAAGAGCAGTAAAAGCGATAAAATGAGTAAGGCTAATGTTGTTGAGGAACTACACAAACCAGTGCGGCGTTGTTTGATATTTAAAGGTTTAAATGATCTGTTTCATACTGATTTAGTAGAAATGATACCTTATGCTCGGGTTAATAAAGGATTTTGATACATTTTAGCAATAATAAATGCATTTTCTAAATATGTCTGGGCTTATCACATCAAGCCCAAGAATGTCGCAGATGTAATGAATAAACTTTTGTCTGGTTTGCAAAGGACGCCTACACATATACAAACTGATAAGGGAACAGTTTTATAATGCCCAATTTAAACAAATAATGAAAAAATTTAAAATTAATCATTACAGTAGTTATTCCAACTGAAAAGTAGCATGTTGGAACGTGTAAATCGCACTCTTAAAGCAATAATATGGAAAACATTCAGTATGCAAGGTTCCTATAAATGGCTATCAATATTACCTCAAATTGTAGTTGATTATAATTCAAGAAAGCATAGAACCACCGGGTACAAACCTATAGATGACGGAAAAGAATTCTACATCTATTTTGAAACATTTAAAATGTCATAAAGTTCTTGAAAGTAAGACGCTTAAATTTAAAGTGGGGGATTATGTACGTATTAGCAAATACAGAAGCATATTCTCTAAGTGTTACACACCTAATTGGAGTTACGAAGTCTTTCGAATATCAGCAGTTAAACGTTCCAGTCCAACTGCCTACACATACACTATACATACAAGGACGTTTCTATGAGCCTGAACTTTAAAGCGTTAAACATCCTGACATTCACCTAGTTGAACGTGTAATACGACGTCAAGGAAATAAGGCTCTCGTTAAATGGTTAGGTTCTGATAATTCTCACAATTTATGAGTTTCTAACAGACATTATATAATACGTTCTGTACGATTAATTATATATACTGTAATACTATTATGTAATAAATAACTCTTTTACTATTTTAAATTTTTATTTACATTAGTACATACAATACTATACACTACTAAAGCATTTCACAAACACGTAATCACGATGTAGTTTTTCCAGGACTAGTGAAATAATTGTATTACACTCTTCTATTCTTTTCATAAAGCGTAAAATGTAAGTAGTACACCGGCACCTTGGCCGCCATCTTGGATTTTGACGTCACAAGACCGCCCACGTGGGGGACCGCATTTTTCACCCTTATTTTTACGCGCTTACGTGTAGGACGTATTTTTTCACCCCTATTTTATTTACACACCCACGTGTGAGACCGTATTTTCAACCCCAGCTGGAATTTTCATCCCTAATCTTTTTTTTCACACATCTACGTGTGAGACCGTATTTTTCAACCCTTTTTTATCCCTAATTATTTTTTTTACACACCCACGTGTAGGACGTGTTTTTTCACCCTATTTTATGACAGCTCACGTATAGGACACGTATTTTCCACCCTTTCTTTTCGAGGGTCAACACTAATTAGAGCCTTTCTGTACTTGCGCACGTGAGGGGCAGGTCTTGGTGCTGGGGCTGGACCCGGGGTTGGTCTTAGGGTTATTTTTGATGGTTGTAACGTGCCAATTTCTTGTCTGACGTTACCTTAATTTAAATTTAGAAATTTGCATTATTATTAATAAGTATATTTACATTACATTAGTATTTTAAGCATTTCCTTTTTTTCGTTCAATAATTAAATTTTTATATCGCAATATTTTCTTTTCAGTCTACATAATTACGAGCGTCCCTGTGTATATTTTAGATATTCAGTTTTAGCTCTATGCGCAGCATAAGTTGAGCATACTTGATGCATTTCCGTATATCACGTCGTGCCTTTAAGACGTTATCTTTTTTTAAGTTTTGCTTCCCTTTTATAAGGTATGTAAATGCGTTTAATTACATTTTCTATATATTATATTTAATAGGGAAACTAGAATAAGAATAGGGAACAAAGGTAGGAACAAGGAAACCGTTTATCTTTAAGAAAAAGCTTTTATTTTGGTAAATTTACGTATCATTGAGTGGCTTGGGTATGACGTCACGTACAGTTACTTTGTCAAAATGGCAGATTAATGCAATGTCATCTTTATGAACATAAATGGAGATACCTTTGTTTTGCATCAATCACATATGCTGTTAGACATATTCTGCGTTCGTCGTTCGAAGCTGCTTTCGTTATACGTTTATGTTTCGTTTATTTGTACGTTAACTACAAATGGAAATTACCTTTACATTATCGTATATAGTATATTATATTGGAATTGGAAATGAAAATTCTCAAGCTACAGTTCGTTTAAGACGAGATTAAACTATTTGTCTTGTACAAGTAAGTACTTATCCTTTTAGTGCAGTTAAGTAAATAACAAATCAGTTAGTGTTATTTTGATACGGTTAAGAAAAGGAACAGTTAGTCCTGCTCCTGAAATAAAAACATTTGAGTTCATAACCTATCACAACTGTAATTTGTTGACATTGGTCAATATACGTTTTATTATTGAATACCTACATTTTGAATAGATTTCATTTTGAATTCTAAGTATACATTTATTGTACGTTTATCTACTGTGTTTAATTTAGTACTTTAAGATTGTAAGGTAGTACAAGAAGTAGCGTTTTAGTTATTTTATTCTGATATAAATCAGACATTTTGCTTTATTAAATATACATATAACTACAGATGTTTAGTGCTTATTCAGATTACCTATTATGTATTGAGATACAACCTTTCTCAATTTTTGTTGTATTTTCATTATTAAACCTAGAAATTGAGTGGTGCCCAAATAAAACAGATGCTAATACTGATTATATCTATGAAAATATCTCTGCTTTCCTCACACCTGATGAACGAGTTCTCATATTCAGTAAGTTTTATAAGTTTGTACCTCACTGAGCTAGACCGTGGTGCGATTTACCTTTCTAATATAACAACACCTATTAATTTATTTGTTATATGGTATTAAGGTCCTTCTGGCTATATTAAGAGCAGTGCCCCTGGAGGTTAGGCAAATGCAAACGCATACAATGTTGGAAATTGCATAATTAATAAGATATTATTATTAAAATGATCGATCCTATTGTTGTAAAATGGTCAAATGCTATTGGATGATCTTTTACCTATACGAGAAAACGTTGTATTTCTAATAAGGAGGTTCTTGTAAGACACGTGTAGGGCTTCGCAACTTGTTCTCAGGCCTTCGCCCCCTGACCGGAAATGATGTGGGAACCTAAGCTTATAAGACAAGTGTAGAGCTTACCCCCTATCGTGGCCCCCTTGACGCAATTGAATGTTGTTCTAACTTAATCTTACAGCTGTAGGCCTTCGCCCCATCATATAAAATTGTATTCTAATAAGGAGGTTTTTGTAAGACAAAACTTGTATCAGGGTCTGCGCCCGGGCCCCTTTGAGTAAAAATTGATTTTAGCGCCATCTAGTGGCGTATAGACTAATCAAAATTTTCTATAATAGAAGCTGATAATGCACACCTCTCTCTTGCTCTATCTTGTTTCTTCTTCCCCCTCTCTTTCTCACACACACACACACACACACACACACACACACAAACAAATCAATTAATTAATCAATCTCTAACAAATCACGCTCGATCATCAGATAAAACTCAATCAATCAACGTAAATTATGTCTTACAGTTTGCGGAAACCAGATTTCAAACTGAATGTATTAAAGTCTAATTAAATATGACGTGAAATAATAAATAATTTCTACCCTAATGCAATGATGCTTTATGTATAGGCTGATTATCTAAACAGTCACATTCGGAACATCATATCTGATTTATTTGCATGTTTAATTACGTACACACAAAACTATTTCATTGTAACGTCTTCATTAACAGTTGTAAAAATCCATTAAAAAGTAATAATTACTTATATATAACATAGTTAAATTAAAATTAACATGTTTTAAGAATATCAAACTGATATAACGGAAATAAAAGGCAGAAGGTTTTAATGTTTTTATTATTATACGTGAATTTACAATAACTACAACTTTAAAATCCACTATTTTGTAGAGCTGATCTTATGACGTTTTCCTATAAGCATAATAATACATTTTAAAAATCTTTATCGCCATTTTTGTTACCAATATCAGGTAAAAAACATATATTAAAAATAATACGCTTACCTTTAGAAGTTTTTCCTTCAACTGTGCCATATGTTGAACTGATTTTTTATACAACGTGTCTCACTAAAATACGCTTTATGAATGGCTAGATATAAACAGATTATTACATACCTGTCATTAGCTATTTAGAAAGTACTACATAGCCCCTAGGGGCATGTTTATAAATCTAAACGCCTCTTTTATGGTCGAGGTATTTTCTCCTAAGACGGCCGTCTTAGGAGAAAATATATAATAGGGGCTATGTTAGAGTGTGGTTAGGTCAATACTTCAGACATCCCCCGAAGATAACCGATTCTACCCGAACATTGACGAGCACGCTTGCGCACAAGACCCAAGGCAGCTGCGTTCTCGTTTCTCGTGTGTTTCGCTCTTTAAAGTGTAGCTGTCATCGAGTGAGCATTACTATGAGAATCAGCCTATACATAAAGCATCATTGCATTAGGGTAGAAATTATTTATTATTTCACGTCATATTTAATTAGACTTTAATACATTCAGTTTGAACTGTAATCTGGTTTCCGCAAACTGTAAGACATAATTTCGGTTGATTGATTGAGTTTTATCTGATGATCGAGCGTGATTTGTTAGAGATTGATTCATTGATTTGTTTGTGTGTGTGTGTGAGAGAGAGAGAAAGAGAGAGGGGGAGGAAGAAACAAGATAGAGCAAGAGAGAGGTGTGCATTATCAGCTTCTATTATTGAAAATTTTCATTAGTCCATACGCCACTAGATGGCGCTAAAATCAATTTTTAATGTGCAACTCCTTCACTTATTGTGTCGTCATCTGTGGAAATATAATTCGGTAAATGACATTCGATTTTGTGTACATATTGTTCCAAAGATATTTCTATTAGGTCTTCTATTAATCACTCAATACAACAAATGCACTCTAGACCATCTTCATGCGGTTGAAAGTATTTCTCACACAGACGTATTCCACTACAATACCTATTAAATAGGTTATCTAAATAGGCATCACTGAACGTTCCCCCTCCATACACTTTTTCATGTTCAGCATAAAATTGTAATGATTGAAATTGACATATTGGTCTTTGTACTGCACTAACACAATCTAGAGCCTTAGGCCACGACTCTGCACTATAACACATCCACATATTGAGTAACATTTCTTTTTATCCCTATTCTCTTTATGTTAGTTATCCCCCACCTATTACTTTAGGGCTTTCGCAACTTCCTACATTAACATTCATTTTCTCCTTGGCAAATTCTGCAATTTCCATAACACATGCTACATTGGCATCAAATATATCTTCTAATGGAGTATTGACCGGTGTATGTCAACATCAGGCATTTTCGCTGCCGCATGTATTATTTTATTATAAAATGCAGGAAATTCCATAGTAGGTTAGGTACTAGATCCAGATAAGAAATATACTTCTAGGTGACTCTACCCCTATTACAGAAAACACTCGCTGTTCCTTACACCGGTAGATGATGACTCAACAACAAACCCTAATTACTCCCTGAAATATTCTGCTAGGTAGCACCACCTTTATTACAGAAAAATACTCTGTCTTACAAGTTAGCATTAGAGTCCCCGTACTATCTCCCCATCAAGGGCCTAACACAAGACCCTGTCTTATGAGGTAGCATTAGGGGTCCATACCATTTCCAATAAGGGGGAGCAGGCCTACACTTGTCTTATGAGATAGCATTAGGGTGCTTATTCAAATTTCAAATTTCCAGCGCAGGCCCAGGCCGAGAGCTAGTTCCTACACCTGTCTTATAAGATAGCGCGAAGCAGCTAACCCCTAAGAGCTATTTCCTACACTTCTCTTACAAGAACCTCCATTAAAACAATTTCTCAGTGCGGCACCAGGTCCAAGAGCAAGTCCCCCCACCTGTCTTACAAGAACCTCCATTAAAACATTTTCAAACCCCTGCGCAAGTCCAAGCCCTGGGCCACTTTCTCAAGGTAAAAACCTGTTTCTCAAAGTAAACAACTTTCTCAACGTCAAACCGAGGTCAGCCACGTGGTAGGCCGTGGGAAATCCCCAAGGTCAAATGACGTCACCAAAAGTGAAAGTGGTGCCCGTGTACTACTTAGAATCTAATTTCTGACAATTTTGTTATATGGAACTATTTCCCAACAGAAACATTAAATTTATTACACCTAAAATCTAAAAGTGTACAGTCTTTTAATTCTTCATCGTTTTCGTTATCTGGAAAGAACAATTCTATTGCTCTCTTCAAGAGCTCTGCTTTTCTCCAGGTTTTCGGGACACTTGTTCTTCGTTAACCACCAAATTTACTACGCACTTGTGCGTTATTCATGACCCAACCTAAGTAAATCATTCTCGTTTCTTTTTTATTTCTCGCCGAAATACCACTAGTGCTTGGCATATCAAGCTCATCGGAAACTTTTGTTGTTTTTTTTTATTCTTTGTCCTGTAACTTTCTCTTCAATCTTTCGATTAAACTCTCCCTGCGATTGACGTTTTTATATTTTTGGCAAAAATCTCTGGCGGCAATTCGATCACCGTATTTTGTTAGAAAACCCTTTAGTGCACTATCGTCATTGCAAGTATCACAGCTATATCCACCTGTGAAATCGAAATACAATTTGAATCAGGACTGTCAATGCGGGGATTTTTCATTCCTACCTTTTAGTTTTTCATTACATTCAGGGCTTTCCGGTGAATTCCTCTTTTTCTTAAGAACCGCTCCAACTCAGGTTCCATGGTTTCTATAAGCATCGAAAATACAAACATAATTATTACCGACAATGTTTACGTAAGACCAGAGGAGAGCTATTTACGTAATAAGTGGGATATAAACAATATTTTGTAGGATTGTCAACTTTGCAACTTTATAGGGGTATGACACATCCAACTGACCTGATTACGGGTCGTAATTTCCCCTAAGCTATAGGTAACAATTAACTTCAGGTACATTTATTTAATTTTATTATAAGGTACTCATCTGATTTTCCGATGTATAATTTTTTTAATTTCTTAAATTTTTAAGTGTAGTTCAACTGTTAGTTTTAAAATTACAAAATTGAAAATTTGGTTCATTATTGCCTTACCTGGTCCTTCCTAAGCATGTTGATCTAATAATAAAATGAGTAAAATTTCGAAGACATTGTAGCTATTTCTCTTTTTAAAAAATACTGTTATTAATCCTAATTATTAATACAAGAAATTTTAATGCCGGAAATTAAACAAAGTAAGGAAAACACAACTAATCTTTCTGTTAAACTGTGTCACCGCCACTCTTGAATTAGATAATTGAAATAATATTTGCGTAAAACGTCAAGCCTGAGTAACTGTGATCGTACACCTCGTATCTTTCAACTGCGATATTTTTAATTTCATATTATTTGCACATATTGTGTTTCAGCAGTTTCAGTTCCCCAGTACTTCAAGTGGAATTTTGTAAAATGATGTGTATGCAGTATTTACCTTAAAGATGCTTGGTCTACTTCTTCTTTACTTAATTACAAATATTCATATATTTTCACCAGCCAGAATTTAAAATTAATTGTAATATAAAAGTATCTAGATACTGATGTTTACAAAGCAAACGTTGCAATCCTACTACAGTCGTTTTTGTGAACTCTATAGATAGTATCAAACGATTGCAGGTGTTCGATCAGAAACGAAGAATTTTGTAAAACTTGCTTAATAAACGTCAATTATACATTAAAGATTATAATATACCATTTAGATCTTCTATTTTGTAAACTAACGAAAGAAGACCAACGACACAAACGCGTCAAAAATGTAATCTTTAACCCAAGTTATGTTTATGTGTAATTCTTGCCTTACTAACAAAATTTATAATTTTTGTTAATTTTTCTTCGGCAATGGACTTTGATTTTTTATTTTACATTACCAATAAGCAAATAAATAAAAAATCGCTAGTTGTGCAATTATACCTCCTTGGTAATCCTATAAATAAACAATTATTTTAGGTGCAATGTGCTTGTTCGTAGTAATACATTTTTTCATCGAAATTAGTAAAATTGAAATTGAGCCGCAATTGTAAAATAATTGACTAGTACAACATTATAATGGATTAAACAGAGTATATAATAAATTAATAAATAGGTCATGAATTAAAGTTATCTGGGTGCCTGTTTATGACGCTGATACACAATTATAACACGTCATGACGAAACCGTGTAACTCTAAACGCGAATGTTTATGAAAAGACAGTTTTCTAGGTACAGATAAGGTGGATAGCTCATTTAATCCGTTACAAAACTGGGTCCATTTGGTTTGTAGGTCTAACGGTACAAACTCATCCCAACCACTATTTATTTTCCACAAGTCTCGTATTATTAATTTCGCGACAATTACTACTGGTCCCAACAGACCTAGTGGATCAAATATCGAAGAAATTTGACTTAAAACATATCGTTTGCTTACTCTATCACCCTTGTAATCAATTTTCCAACTATATTGAATTTTATCAATTATCGGTGACCAACAAATACCTAAAGTTTTAATTTTTGATTCTTCACCTACAAATACTATATTTTCTTTATTCGAACATAAGCCATTTAATATTCTTTCGCTATTAGATGCCCATTTACGCAACAAAAACCCGGCGCTATTTAGTAAATTTATTAATTTATCACGAATTGATATAAGTTCCTTTTCATTGTCACAACCTGTGATCAAATCGTCCATATAGAAATCGTGACAAATTATGTTGTAAAAAGGAATCATTGTCTTGAACTTGGAAGCAACTTCCTTTAGACAACGAGTTGCGATAAATCGAGTCCCGTACGTTAAAGTTTTTAATTCAAATATTTTATGGGCTTAGTCGTGTCAAATCTGAATATTTTTGATAATTTCTATCTCTTGGCGAGATTAATATCTGTCTATACATTTTGCTAATGTCTGCGGTTAAACAAACTTATGCAATCGAAATTTTAATAAAATGCTAAACAAATCGTTTTGTAATACGGGTCCTAACATTAATAAATCGTTCAGCAATTGCCCGGTTGTTTTACACGAAGCATCAAAACAACCCGGACCTTGAAGTAATCACTTTCTTCCTTATATACCGCGTGATGGGGTAAAATATCCGTCGTCACTGCAATTATCGAGTAAACCTATTTCTTGCATGTGACCGAGGTCTAAATATTCCTTCATAAATAAATTATAATCCTTTAGCATCCGAATTTCGCGTCATTACGCTCCAAATTTAAAAAACGTCCTTTAGCAATTTGTAATGAATCTCGAGTAAACTTGGATCCGCCTTCCACGGTAACGCAACTATAAATCGCCCTGTATTGTCCGTTGTGTATTATTTACAAAATGTTTCTCACATTCAATTTCTTCAGCGACCGTATTTTATGATTTGAATTTGTTCGATTTCAAAATTTAACAACATTTTTATTTAATTCTCGAACCTGATTAAATTGCAGGATGCTACAGCATTGGTGAAATAATTGGTACTGGGTATTTCTCTGATAATAACCAACCGAATACTGATTTTTGCAGAATCAACCGCTGTGATTTGTGCGTACTTGTCCAATGCATAGTAGTTTGAAAACATTTGAGCGCCAATTAACAAATCTATTTTTCTTGCCTTATAAAACTCAGCATCTGCTAATTGTAAATCTTTTGGGATGTTAATTATACCCGGGTTTACAGATTTTGCAGGTATATTACCAGTAATGTGGTTCAAAACAAAAACATTTAGGTTTACAGAAAATTACAAGATTTCGATTTAATTTCAATAATCGTGCTTACGTTTGCGTGTGTTAAATTATTATTAATTCCTGCTATCGGTAAGTTAACCTGATGAGCGGGTAGTTGAAGTAAATCGAGTAAGCCTTTTGATATAATGTTAATTTGAGATCCTGAATCTAATAATGCACGTACTACATGATAGGTGCCTAAGCATCTCTTACTTCAATTAAACAAGTGGCTAAAATAACATTTGATGGACTCGTAAATAAAGAAGACGCTACTGCTTCCTCTAAATGACTGCTACTTGGTTGCGGTTCCTCTGTTACAATGTTTGAAGTTTCATATTCAGATGTAAAACCGTGTTGTGAGCCTTTTGCATTTTTGGCAGCGAGATGATTTACAAACGTAAGAGGAATGACCGCGTCTAAGACAATTGAAACACAACCTTTTCGATCGAGCATTATCAATACGCGACTGAACATTCAATTTTAAAACGAGGTGCATCGACTAATGTAATGATCAGTTTGATTACAATAATTACAAATAACATTACTGTTCGAAACTAAATTGCAAGACACAGTCTTGCTCTTAGAAATATTTTGCAATGTTTCATTCGATTGAATTGCATTTAATGTGTACATTTATGTATGAGAAAATCTAATAATTCTTTACAAGTGGGCAATTCGGTAGTTGTTAGTTTAGCCTCCCATTCTTTACGCGTTGAAATGGAAGTTTCGATAAAATTATAAATACAAGAATATCATCCCACTTATCAACTGGACGATCCATTGCGCTTAAGGATCGAGTGTGTTGAGATACTACATCAACAATATTACGAAACCCATGATAAGTCTCTTTTATCAAAGTTTTAATTTCAAAAAGACCGCGAATGTGATTATTGACAATAACTCTTTTATTTTCAAACCGTTGTCGCAATAAATCACGTGCATTTTTATAATTTTGCTCTGTGATATCTAAATATTTTATGACATCTAAAGCTTCACCTTTAATACAAGATACAAAGTACTGTAATTTTTGAATATTTGACAAACTATTGTTTGCATCTATTAAAGTGTTAAACGTGTCTTTAAAGGACAGCCACTCTTCATACTTTCCAGTAAAAACAGGTAAATTTACAGATGGCAATTTCAGCCCATTCGGGTTTATGGGTGGCGGTTCGCTTTGTGGCTTATCTTTACAATATGCAGTAACATTCAATTTTAGTTTTGAAAACAAAGCGTCTATTTTATCTAAATATTGTTGCAAAATGGTACAATTACGTTTCAGAAATGTACGCTTGTTTCTTAAAATTCTTAAATTATCATGCAATTGTGATTCACTCTCATTTGTAGACATGTTACCGGTTTTAAGATTAAATTAAGGATAATGAATAGGATTATCTGACCTTTATGATTGTCTTCGGTGGCAGCTGGTAGCTAGAACGTCTTGCTTGCAGCGAAGGTTTGTTTCGAGAATTTGATACGCGCTTCAGAATTTGAGTTTCACTGATGCATCGAATAAATTATTAGTTAATTATATCTGGCTCGAAGGACCATGTGTTTATGACGTTGATACACAATTATAACACGTCATGACTTTGTGTCACTCTCGGGTGAATATACGAGACAAAAAAATGCGTGTGTATTGAACAACGTTTACTTAAGATACTTTAACATAATGCCACAAACTCTTACAACCTACTACTGCTTACTTACAAAGAAAAGGGTTCTGTTACAATAGAAAAGCGGGGATGGCCTTTATGCTTCTTAACAGTGCCTTTGCCTGGTATCAGACACGTCACTTGTTCCGCCCGATAAACTGAATGTAATTTGAAACCCAATTCCAGTGAACAATTAATCAAAACAGAAGGGACCTAGACCAGTCATAAGATTTATGTGATTTAAAACATTTATTGTTCACACTTGTCCTACTAAGATAACATTTTCGTATATTTTAAGAAATTTGGGAATTTAACATTTAAGCAAATTTCATATTCTTGATTATATTTATATAAGACATGCAGATTTACAAATTTTAATGTAATGAGAAATTGCTGCAAGAGAATGCAGAAAACAGAAATTCAGTACTTTCCGATTTACACATTGGCAAATTAAACACAACGTTACACAAAATACATTATACCTTTTGGTAAGAATGCAGAAGCAACGGATAAAAAGTATTTCGACCATTACAAATTTCTCGTTCGTACTTTGTGTCGCCATTTTTGCACTCAATACGAACATAATTAACAATAACTAACAGACTACTTATAACAAAAATCAACATGGCTACTTACCTATATTACTTATTCCACAATTAGTACTCTTCATTAGATAAGCAGAACACTGAAGAATTCGGATATTTTTCTCAGAATTCGGACATTTTTCTCCGAATTCTGCAATTTTTCTCCGAATTCTGCCATTTTTCTCCGAATTCTGACATTATTCTCCGAATTCGAACATTTTAAACCGAATTCGGTCATTTTTCTCCGAATTCTGACATTAATCTCCGAGATTTTAAAAACTTTACAAGCGTGGTCCTTCTACGTCTTCATAATTTCAAAACATTGGATGCTGAACCACAGATAAGTACTGCTAATATAATATACATATCTTTTCTTTAGGTAGGTAAAATTGTAGAACTAATCATGCGCACGGAGGGTAAGCACATTCGTAAGAAGGGGCATTCGTTTTAAACCTGTGTGTCTTGATAATTATTCTGTTGAAATGAATGTTGAATTGTGTGCAGTAGAAATAATAAGTAATAAATTATTAATAATTACATTATAGGTATACACCTTGTTTGATATTTTTTACCATCTTGATAGATTACTAATGCATTTCATTAATAAGTACAAAAACATTATAGTTTTAGGTGACTTTAACCTAAACTTTAATCAACTTAACGAGAATGGAAAGTATTTTCGTCGGATATTTTTGTTTTGTCGGTCATTTTGAAATTAATCAACACAATTAAATCAAATTAATTGTTAAATACAAAAATTTACCTCGAGTAGGATTTGAACCTACGACATGTAGTTTGACCAAATGAATTAGCATGAGCCCGGTGTAGGTTTAAATCCAGCCCTTGGAGGTTAGTCAACTGCAGACACGTTTAATGTATCTAATTTTCGGCTTCCTTTCAGGCGCCATTTTCAACCTCTTGATGTATTTATGGTCTTAACCCCGTAGTAAGGGCCTTTTTGGCAGTATTACGAGCTTTTTTTGGTACCCAGCCCTGATTGGGAACAGATTCTTAATTATAACTCAAATTGAACTTCTAAAGTAACATAAAAATAAATTCAAGATATAGTACTTAACGGTTTTCCCCAACCATTAATATAATGTTGTAAAGGGACGCCGTCGGATATCCCAATTTTTTATTATTATTAATTAGTTTCCTAAAGTTTATTAGCAAGACGCCGTCCTTTATCAAAATTTTCCTATCATGATTAATTATTTGCTAAGTAAAATACCAGTACTGATATAATATTCACGGAATTTATTAAGATAAAGTGACTCGCTAAATGCACAGGTGCAAGCAATTATAAAAATTCGTAGAAGTTTTAGTAAAAGTTAAACATATTTCATAACGTTGCAGAAAATTGCACAATAATTAATCATGCATTCTCCCTCCAGACGTAAATCCCAAAAACGTTTAAAAGTTTGTATACGTCAGAGCATCTTCCGCCAATACTGGCCTACGGAATCTCACTACCAAAGTTTCGTAACCACCCTCGCGAATTGTTTATAAAAACGCGGCACGCGCTGCTTTTATAGACTCTCTTTTTAATAAACCTTTTATCAATCTTTTATCAATCTCGCGCTACCAGAAGAATCCGAATAGAAATCGTGTGGTCCATCGTCGCGTTCGCGCCGACTACTACCGTTTAAAACCGCCAACCGAAGTAGAAAACGCGACACCGCGACTTGATAGCATCACCGAAGTCAAAGAGTTAGAGTTGCAGAGATCTAACGTTGAACGCGCGTAAGTCGAGATAAATACAACACTATACAGCTAGTGATAGGGATATGCAGGGTTGTAAGCCCGACATACTCTTTCATTACTAGACACCTACACAGTGGAGTTTGAAGGGTAGTTGCCCGACATTCCATTGACCGCCGGAGACCCTCTTGTTTAGTTTAACGGGTGGTTGCCCAGATTGCTAGCAAAGGAGACCCACACACACACAAATTTACACTAACACTAACACTAAAAACACCTCGACAAACGTACCAGCAACTGCAGAGTACCTGTAACTAAAACCTCGTCGGAAGATTAAGCTGAACACCTAGTTAACGCCGTTAATCCAGTAATATAGAAACGTAACCGTAAAAACTAGACGTGTTCGTCAGTATTAAATTTGTCACCTGTAATAAAACCGCCGCTGCCACCACCGAGAAGCGTAAGTTACACCGTTTGCAATTAATAAGATTGTTACCGGTAAACCAGAAATTATCCGATAATATATTTCGTGTTAAATAATTCAAATCATTATTGTTAGACGCGAAAAATTCACTTTAATAGAAAACGAAGGTTTTATATTTTAAAATCGGCCAACATAACAAAAGTATTTTTTATTTAAATAAAAACCTGTGTACTAAAGTAATTAATATAGGAACAGAAACAAATAATCCGCAGCTACCGTATAGAAGCTACCTTCAAACGAAAAGCTTTCATTTATTTAAAAGGGCAAAATTGAATTTAAACGTGAATGAGTTTATTTTCATAAGAAAAGCAGGTATAAAATTAGATTGCTTTTATACATTTGAGAACCGACCGCTTTAAAATATCGATTATTTCTTTAAAGGCAGAGCATTGAACTGGTGTTTTATCGCACGTGTTTATAACAGGGTTATCTTGCTACCAACTTTGTAGTTTATACAGGGACGCATTCAGGTAAAATTATTTTTTATTTCGGAAGTTAAACAATATAAATTGAAACCAGTCAAAGGACGTAAATTAAAAGTCAAACCCAACCCTTCTATTAATGTTACATTGCAGAAACTCCAGAGGACCACCTAACCCTCCGTCCCAGGACCAGCCAGGAAGGGAGAACCACAGGAAAATATATTTTGTATTTATATCTTAGAAGTAGTTTACAGTAACGGAATTAGTTTTACAAAAAGATAATGGAAATTCTTTTTATCATTTGTTCAGTGTTGGAGCCTAAATAACGAACCCCGATCCTTATTTTGCAAGTACAAAATCCGACTGAGCTAAAAGGGCAAAGTGAAAATTATTCATTAGTAGTAATTTAACAGTTAAACCTCCATTTGTCACGAGGAAAGGACCCGTACAATGTAATCTTTTTGGATTTCTTATGTAAATGATTAACATTCTTTCACATAAAATGTCTAACGTGTTGGAAAAGTAATTCTAATTACCAAAACAAACAGACGTTGTACAATTAGAATGATTTCCATTATGCAAAAACAATACACCATTTATATTCAAATATCCAACGTGTTTAAAACCAGTAAAATAAAAGGCAGGGGTTTTATTTCCAATTCTTTAATTTTTCCAACCTTATTCGTTTAAACCAAAACAAAAAAAATTCAAGTCTAGGATGTTGATTAGAAATCAGCTTATTAATTTTGTTAATAAAAACAAAGCAAGATGCAAGTCCAAATGTTGATTTCAAAGCAGCTTCTAATCTTATTACACTTAATACAAATAAAAAACAAGATGCAAGTCTAAGATTTTTTAAACACTTCTCTCAATCTTATTACATTAATACAAATATAAAAACAAGAAAGTCTAAGATGTTGATTTGAAATCGCTTCTGCCAAAATTTTCGATTTAATCCAAAACAATGCGCATTTGTGTATATTGTTCGAAATCCTTTGACAACCTTATTGTTCCAAAAACAAAACAAATGGTCTGTGTTGATTTGCAATCATTTTAAACAAACAAAAATTTGCCACAAACGAAAGAAACGCACGCAAACGCAAACACCTCCGCAAACGCCGCACAAACATCTTCGTTGCACATTGTTTTGTTATTGTCTTTGTCGTTGGGGCAATTTTGTCAACATCTTCTTTCATCTTGTTTTTTTTTTTATTTTCCTGGTTGGGGCTTTCAAATCAACATCTTGTTGCACTTGTTGTTGTTTTTGTCTTTCTGGTTGGCGTTGATTTCTTTTATTTGTCTTGTTTCTTTTTCTTTTTCCGGGGCCCCGCGCCTGTTGCCCGGTCGCTGGAAAGTGTCTGTGGCTGGGTCGGTGTCTGTTCTGTGTCTGTCTGTGTCCTTGTTGTGTCCCTGTGTGTGTCTGCGTCCGTGTTTGGTCTGCGTTGGTCGTGTCTGTGTCCGTGTCTGTGTCTGTGTCTGTGTCTGTGTCTGGCCTGTGTCTGGTGTGCCTGTGCTTGGCCTGTGCCTGTGCCTGTGCCTGTGCCTGTGTTCCTGTGCCTGTGCCTGTGCCTGTGCCCCTGTGCCTGTGAATTAATGTCCGTGCCTGTGCCTGTGCCTTTGTGCCTGTGCCTGTGCCTGTGCCTGTGTCTTTGTTGTGTCCGTGTCTGTGTCGTGTCTGTGTCTTGTCTGTGTCTGTGTCTGTTCCGTGTCTGTGTCTGTCTGTGTCGGTCGTGTCTGTGTCTGTGTCTGTGTCTGTGTCTGGTTCTGTGTCTGGTCTGTGTCTGTGTCTGTCTGTGTCTGTGCCTGCCTGTGTCTGTGTCTGTGCCGTTCTGTGTCTGGTCTGTGTCTGTGTCGTGTCTGTGTCTGTGTCTGTGTCTGTGTCTGTGTCTGTGTCTGTGTCTGTGTCTGTGTCTGTGTCTGTGTCTGTGTCTGTGTCTGTGTCTGTGTCTGTGTCTGTGTCTGTGTCTGTGTCTGTGTCTGTGTCTGTGTCTGTGTCTGGGTACGTGCCTGTGACAGTGTCGGTGTGTGTTGTGTCTTGTCTGTGCCTGTGCCTGTGCCTGTGCCTGTGCCCCTGTACCTGTGCAGTGCCTGTGCCTGTGCCTGTGCCTGTGCCTGTGCCTGTGCCTGTGCCTGTGCTTGGCAGTCCTGTGCCTGTGCCTGTATCTGTATCTGTGTCTGTGTCTGTGTCTGTGTCTGTATCTGTGTCTGTGTCTGTGTCCGTGTCTGTGTCTGTGTCTGTGTCTGTGTCTGTCTGTGTCGTGTCTGTTCTGTTCTGTGTGTTGTCCGTGTCTGTGTCTGTGTCTGTGTCGGGTCCGTGTCTGTGTCTGTGCTGGTCTGTCTGTGTTCGTTCTGTGTCTGTGTCTGTTCTGTGTCTGTGTCTGTGTCTGTGTCTGTTTGTGTCGTTCGTGTCTGTTCTGTTCTGTTCTGTGTCTGTGTCTGTGTCTGTGTCTGTGTCTGTGCTGTGTTTCTGTGTCTGTGTTGTGTCTTGTCTGTGCTGTGTCTGTGTCTGTGTTGTGTCTGTCTGTGTCTGTTTGTTCTGTGTCTGTGTCTGTGTCTGTGTCTGTGCTGTTCTGTGCCTGTGTCTGTGTCTGTGTTGTGTGTATATGTCTGTCCTTCCTGTGCCTTTAGCTTGTGTATGGGCCTGTGCCTGTGCCTGGGCCTGTGTTGTGCCTGAATTGTCTGTGTCTGTGTCTGTGTCTGCGTCTGTGTCTCTTGTCTGTGTTTGTGTCTGTGTCTGCATCTGTGTTTGGGAGCATGTGTCTGTTGTCCTGTGTGCCTGAGCATGGCCTGTCCACCTGTACCTGCACCTGTCTGTGTCTGTGTCTGCGTTAAGTCTGTGGCTGTGTCTGTGTGTGTTGTGTGTGCCTGTGTCTGGTCTGTGTCTGTGCCTGTGTCTTTGTTGTGTCCGTGTCTGTGTCTGTTTGTTTTCTGTGTCTGTGTTGGTTCTGTTTCTGTTCTGTGTCGTGTCGTGTCTGTGTTGTTCTGTGTCGTGTGTCTGTGTCTGTGCTTGGTCTGTCTGTGTCTTTCGTGTCTGTGTCTGGTCTGGTCTGTGTCTGTGCCGTGTCTTGGTCTGTGTCCTGTTTGTGTCTGTGTCTGTGTTGTGTCTGTGTCTGTGTCTGTGCTGTGTCTGTGTCTGTTTTGTTCTTGTCTGTGTCTGTGCGTGTCTGTGTTGTGTTGTGTCGTGTTGGTCTGTGTCTGTGTCTGTGTCTGTTCTGTGTCTGTGTCTGTGTCTGTGTCTGTGTGTCTGTGTGTCTGTGTGTCTGTGTGTCTGTGTGTCTGTGTGTCTGGTGTCTGTGTGTCTGTGTGTCGTGCTGTGTCTGTGTGTCTGTGTATCTGTGTGTCAGTGTGTCTGTGTGTTTGTGTGTTTGTGTCTGTGTCTGTGTCTGTGTGTCTGTGTGTCTGTGTGTCTGTGTGTCTGTGTGTCTGTGTCTGTGTGTCTGTGTGTCTGTGTGTCTGTGTGTCTGTGTGTCTGTGTGTCTGTGTGTCTGTGTGTCTGTGTGTCTGTGTGTCTGTGTGTCTGTGTGTCTGTGTGTCTGTGTGTCTGTGTGTCTGTGTGTCTGTGTGTCTGTGTGTGTGTGTGTCTGTGTGTCTGTGTGTCTGTGTGTCTGTGTGTCTGTGTGTCTGTGTGTCTGTGTGTCTGTGTGTCTGTGTCTGTGTCTGTGTGTCTGTGTCTGTGTGTCTGTGTGTCTGTGTGTCTGTGTGTCTGTGTGTCTGTGTGTCTGTGTGTGTGTGTGTGTGTGTGTCGTGTGCGTGTGTATGTGGTGTGTGTGTTGTGCGTTTGTGCGTGTGCGTGTGCTGTGTGCTGTGCGTGTGAGCGTGTGCCTGTTAGGCGCGTGCGCATGTGCGCTGTTTGATGTGGGCATGTAAGTGCGTGCCTTGGGCGTGCCTGTGCGTGTGTGTACTGTGTGCTGTGTGTGTGTGTGTGTGCGTGTGCAGTGTGCGTGTATGCGTGTGCGTGTGTGCGTGTGTCGTGTGTGCGTGTGTGGTGTGCGCGTGTGCGTGTGTGCGTGTGTGCTGTGTGCGTATGTGCTGGTATGTGTGTGTGCGTGTGTGTATGGGTGTGTCTGTGTGTGTTGTGTGTGTGTCTGTGTGTGTGTGTGTGATTGTTGTGTGTGTGTGTTTTGTGTGTGTGTGTGTGTGTGTGTGTGTGTGTGTGTGTGTGTGTGTGTGTGTGTGTGTGTGTGTGAATTATTAAAACTTTTAACGTATGCACAGACACGTGTTTAAACGGGGAGCTGGAAGAATAAGGAAGAAGGAAAGCTATCTCTGCTCATTCACAGCTAGTGACCGCAAATTTTATAGCTCAGCAAGCATTTTATCTTTTAAACAATAATGAATCCAATATCATGGAATTTTAATAATTGCATAACTTTCAAGAGAGAAAAGAAAACGTTAATAATTAATGTCTACACCAATGCAATAAAAATATATGTTCATATAATGGTTAGTTAAGCTACTTTACGCATCCCAATTAAAGTTATGCTGCGCACAACATAAAAATGGCAGCCAAAATAGGTACAGTTAAATGTTACTATTATAGTTACAAAACAAAATGAGGAGAGAAGATAATGGTAAAAGATCAGGTAACGAAGGTCACGTGGTTGTGAAGTGAAAGATTAATAATACAGCAATAAGGATATAGTGATAACGGGTACACAAATATAGGTTAAGATATTGTTATGGCTTGACTAATTGGTTTAATTATTTTTAGCAGGTGTACTTTATCATTACTGGTCTAAAGGTTTACACAATAGTTATTCAGTTAAATCTCATGTGATAATAGAAAAAGGAATGATCTAACCTTTATATAAGCATGTAGTAATTATGTTCAGTCGATGCCCTCGGATCACGAACATATGCAGAATTTGTCACGATCCTGTTTTATTCTAGTTACGATTCAGAAATTAAACCAGAATAGTATTTGAATGTAGATAATAATATGGAGGTATTAGTTGAAGTTAAATCGTTGAAACTAAAAGGAGAAGGTAATTAGTTGAAATTAAAAGGACCAGGCAATTCGTTGAAATTAAAAGAACCAGGTAATTCGTTGAAGCTAAAAGAGAAGGTAATTAACATTATGTAAGTAAATAATCTTTATTCGTTACCCCTTAGATGGAACGGGCCAAATGTGGATCTATTGAAGTGCTTTCCTTTCTTTACGAAAGCATCAATAATTCATGTCTTGATTAAAAAATCTTCAAATATTAGGAAAGAAGTCAGGTATTACTAATCAGAGAAATTCACTTGTAACTTACTCGATCTTGCCGAAGAAAATTTTTCTAAAACCGCACGTACGCGAGCAACAAAACAGATAATAATTAGAAAAGCACCAATTGTTTTACTGCAAATTATGCTTCTTGAAGATATATCCGATTATTTATATCGTATAGTAGTATATAGGAATTTTTCAAGAAGACATCAAAAATTTTCAGCTTGGCAAAATGGACGCCACAGGAAAGAAATAAGACGTAATTTTTATGTTAAAGTTGTATTATTTAAAATCTATTTGTTATCAATATTTTATCTCTATCAATAAATGCCCAAAAATTATAAATTGTGATTTCTCCACTAACGCCATCTAGAGGACTTCTAAAAGCTTGTAATATAGTTCACCTTAATTACCTATATTTTAGGATACGTCACTAGAGGAAGTAACAATGCAGATTTTAAATGAAATATTATTTAAATGTGAATTTATAACGTTTGAATAACCAAAGGTACAAACAATTATATTATACTAATAGTAAAATTATTTAGAAATATTATGTGGTTCAAGTTATGAACAGAAACAAAGTAAGCATTCCTAGAAAGAAGGTTTGAGTAAACATGTACAACTTATACAGAAATTTACAGTAAAATAATAAAGTAACGTAAATATCCAAAACCCAAATTATTTCGTTACAAAACTCCCCCCCCCCCCCCCAACAAGACCGGAGACCTCGGTAGAGGAGCTATAACGAGGTAAGAGGTATAAAAAGAAGGAAGAGAGAAGTTCGGGTTAAACCCAGGACAAAACGCCCTAAAATTCATAATGACCCAACCCCATATATTTTCGCCCAACCCCATATATAGACAGTAAAAACCAGAACCCCTGCGAGGAAGAAAGCAACCCTAAGCCATTACCCAACGCCAAAGCAAACGAAGAAGCGCAACCCAAAATAAGAAGAAATGAGAAGACAGAGGAAGAAAGTTAAAAGTGTACTACATGACGCATAGACATAGCTACCAAGCACACACTTCGCACACGCCACGAAAGAACAACCTAACTCCAAACTCCCACGTGAGTCCCTCGGCATTCGGCCGGTATTTAGGAAAATAAGGAAAAAACACAAATAAGAGCATATCGTGAAGCGATAGTACTTCCCAAAAAAAAACAGGAGGTTTATTACTAAAGTTAAGGAAGCAAAGTGGATAAGAATGAGGTGAATTGGGTAGGTAGGTTGTCTTCGCCCCAGTCATTCCAATAGACAAGTAACGCGTATACACGAAACCTAAAGAAACCTAAAAGAATAGCAGAAGAGGAAGAAAGAAAGGAAACCCAACCCAGGAAAAGTTACCCACTCAGCTGAACTTAAGGGCCGGCAGCCTAAAATCCAAACGCCGAAGAAAACCCATCCCAACCCACTAGAAAAACAGCCCAAAATTTTGACCCTTGGCCGAAAGAGTGATAGGCCCTTAAGGACCCCAACCCAACCCTATGCCACCATGAACTAGCACAGATGAAATGACATAGGGGCTATTCAGAGATAGTATGAGAGATAGAGGAAATCGCATTTCCGGACAAACTTTCCCCATTAACTCTGATTCCCGGGATCCCGTAGTCACCGAAGCTCGCACAGGGAAGGCGTACCCATCCCGTTCCTCTTAGGTCCATGCATACCAGCATTCATCCAGTAAAGTGAAGTAGGAAGGTAGAGTAGATTTACATCAAAGACAGAAGATAGGAAAGTGAAATGAAAAAGGCAAGTCTCCAAAGATCCCCGTGAGGAAATTAGAAGGGAAGACCCCCGAAGAAATGCAGACAGGAGGAGAGAAGGGACCAGATGTTAAGGTCGACGGAAATAAGGAATAAAGGTCTCCGCGAAATTGTATCCCACCCTACGTGCCCATCCAACCACCCATAACGCACGTTGTGTAGCACTACCCACCAAGAAAATTAAAGAAAAGATTCAATATCAGATTTACGACGTTTACGCGGTCTAGGATAGGGATTAGGGGAGCAGGGAAGAAGATCAGGAGTTTCAGAAGCAGAATCGGAATTAGAATCGGAAACAGTATGGTCAGGTCTCAAATCTTTTACATGCCATACTCCTGCGAGTTTACCATTTTCGTCGACCAGTTCATAAGTCCAAGGAGACAACACAGTTTTAATTTTAAAAGGTCCGACAAATTTAGGAGCTAATTTAGCATTAAAGTATTTTAGAGGTATCCGATAGAGCAAAATTTCTTTTCCAGACAGTCATTGAGTTTATAGCGAACAGGTCGGCGTCTCAAGTTATAGTGTTTGTGAGTACGCTGGTAAGCAAGTTTCATCTTCTTTACTATTTCAGTTTGTAAAGATTTGTAGAATTGATCCGAACTTTTAGTAGGAGAACAGACGGGAGCCAAA
>JARFJB010001211.1:1712500-1764067 GCA_036346205.1 Vesta saturnalis | reverse complement strand
TGATGATGAAAATTGAGCATTAATAACGAATTGATAGGGGTTATTAATGGTTGATTATGGATACATTTATAAACGTCATTATTTTGACGTAGCTTTTTAAATTGTAAATACAAATTAAAATTAAATTTCACAACGATTTTAACAAAAAAAATTAATTTCCTGACGGGGGTTAGAACTCTCCTTCCTTGCATTACTGGTCCAATTACTTAACCATGTGGCCGTTTTAATGTATATTATTGGCATATTATTAAATTGTAATTTTTACCATTTTTGTTGATTTTGAGTTCAATAATCAAACTGAAACTACGTGTATATGCGTTTTTCACGATTTTTATTAATACTGCAGCATCCCAATCGAAAATCTTAATTAAAAATCCCAATTTATAGAAGACCAGTTTTTTTTATCTAAATACCATTTCAGCTTGAAATTTCATATCTAATAGCGACTAGATTAGATGAAAAAATTTGAAAACTGTGTAGGTTAACAGGTACTTCCGGTAGTCCTATATGTTTCAAAAGTTGATACGTATCTACGATTTTTCCATAATAGCCGTATGCCAAATTTCATAACTCCAGCTCAAACGGTCTGACCGCGATCGTGTTTCAGACACACAGACGGCAAGCCAAAAATGGTCAAAATGGATTCAAGGGCCCTCAAAACGTGAAGATCCGTAAAAATCTCGAGGTCGAATTACCTTCCCTCTACACTATACTTCCTATAGTATACGGGAATGTAATAAACCAGAAAATAATTCTCATCAAAACTTTTTCATATTTCATAATAACATAAGAAGTAGAAGTAAAAACTTTGATGAATTTTTGATTTTATTAAATACATTAAAGTTTGGTTTTAACTAATTACAGGGGTATTAGTATAAGGGAAAATTGCACGAAACTAATGGAAACTAAAGGAAACTCTAAATTTACTGTAATCTAGGAGATCCAGGCAATCAAGCGGGTGTGAAGTTTTGCTCTCTATCTTAAGAGATAGAAATAAAAAGAATAGAAAGGAAACTTAAAATCTACTGTAACCTAGGAAAGCCAGGCAATCAAGCAGGTGTGGTTACAAAAATTTTCTTCTAATTATTTTGGTTAAAGCTACATAAAAATGTTGTAATTGTTTTGTAGTTTACATTCTCCAATTATCTATAAGTTTATCTTTATTTTCTCATTTTTACAAATGTTCCAAAGTATTCGTGTTTATTTTTTTTTTTTACTTTTTTTTATTTATTTTTTTTTTACATTTTCATCTACTATTTACATTTATTTACATACTTTCCTAACTTAACCTATACTGTCTTCTTCCCTTTTCTCCCCTCGCCCCTTATCTGTCTTCTTCTTTTTCATCTATTTCTTCTACCGTCCTCTCCTCTTCCTTTAACTCCCTGCATTCTTTCAGCGTATGTTTATTCATCTCTATCTCTTCCCCGAAAAACCTGCATTTTCTGTCTATGTCCCCCCTCCAATATTTGTTTCCCCTTTCTTGGTATCAAGATCTCGCTATCATTTTCTTTCCCTTCTTCCTTCCCATTTCAAACATCCCAGTATCCCTTCTCCCTTAATATGCCTATAGCTTACATTATATTCTCCTTTTTTCACCTTTGTCCATCTTTCCTTCTTTAGCACATCCCTGCCCCTTCTTATTCTCTCACTCCTTCTCTTCATAATCTCTCCACTTCTTCCTTCGCATATTATTACTTTTACTCTCCCTTCTTGTATTTCTTTTCAACATTCCTGTAGTATTTTATGCTCCCTTCCTTCTCTCATTTACCTCCTCGTACTTTATTGCTGTGTTTCCCGTCTCTAACCTTATTTTTTCTTCTTGCACTTCTTGCACTCTCTGATTATATACCCCGGCGTTTCTCTTCCCAGTCTCAGTACCCACTTCCAGTATATTTCTTGTAGGCCCTCCACACTTGACCTATTATTTTATTTCCTTTTCTCATTCGTTCTTTTATACATTCCCCATCTTTGTTGTCGTGCCTCTTCGTGTATCGCAGGTATGTGAATTCCGTTACCTGCTGAATCTCCTCCTCCCTCAATTTCCACTCTTACTTTTTCCTTTTTCATCTCCCTTTTCTCAACATTATTACCTTCGTTTTGTTTACAATTATTTCCAGATCTTTTCTTTTCAAGTAAGTGTCCATTGATTTTAACATCTCCTTCATTCTTTTTTCTTCCTTTGTTATTAGCACTACGTCGTCTGCGTATGCCAGCGTCCACACTTTCGTGTTCCCCACCACCAAGCCTCTCACTTGTCTCTCCTCTAGGTGTATACAGTCAACATGTCCGGAGTGAAACGTAAACACGTTACCCTCTTATTAAACGAAAAATGAGCAATGCTACACAGAATGGAAAAAGCGATGCCACTATAAAAAATGCCAAGGAACTCAATGTAGCCTTTACGACAATAAAAGATTGGAGAAGAAATCGTAAAGACATGGTATCATATACAATGACGATAGATGGAGAAAACACTCTTAAGAATCGTAAAATCTTGATAAAGCCTTGAACTGCTTGACAACGCATTGTGGATGTGGTTCTGCCAAGAGAAAAAAGGAATAAACCTCAATATATGGGCCTATTATAAAAGAAATAGCAACAGCTTCGCACAAAAAAGTAGAAGTCGGAAGCGAGTTATCAGCTAGTGAAGACTGGATTGATCGCTCGAAAACCCATCATGGCGTCTGGTTTGTCTCAATTTCTAGTGAAAAAGTGTCTGCTAAGGAGGCTAAGTTTAAAGAAACTGTCGAAGAAAATGAACTGTTACCTTTACCAAGTCTATAACATGGATGAAACAGTACGTAACTTTATAATGCTGCCAAACAAAACGCTCTCTGGATCAAATGAATCCGTGGCAGGAACGGCACTTATAAAAGATAGGCTAACCGTTGCTCCTTGTAGCAATGCTGATGTACATACAAGGACCTCCTATTTTTTAATTGCAAATCTAAGAAAATAGGGCATTCAAGAGCAACAAAACATCTGCTTAGTTGGACTGCAATCTTCAAATCTTGGTTTTCCGAAATGTTCGTTCTCTCGGTTGAAAAAGACGTGAAACAAAAAAATCTCTCTGTTCGTGCCCTCTGGGGTTCGATAACGCAGTAGATTTAGTGAAAGGGGACATAAAAGTTATTTTCGTTGCACCAAATGTCACATATCCAACTAATGGATCAAGAAGTGATAGAATGGTTTAAGATGCGGTATCTCAGAAAGTGCATAGGCTCAGAAAGTCCGATGAATGTTATAATATATTTGAAGCTATGAAATCCCTCAACATTAAAGATGCTGTGTGTACGAATTGCTGAGTCATGGGAGTAACTGGAACCTGAAAAAACCTTGGCGTAAGCTTTGGCTGGAAATTATGATCGAAAGTGACCAGATCGAAGACAAGCAAAACAAGGACACGCAGGCACTCGTTAAAGATCTACAAACTCTAGAAACGAATGTCCCTCAGTTTCTTCCTTGTTACAAATTCCTCTCTCAGTTCCCTGTCCACTCTTACCATGTTCGTCGTTTCCCCATAAATTTCCTCCATCCTTTAGATCAGGCTTTTCTTCTCAGGTCCACGAATACCGACACCATTTTCCCCCTTTTCTTTTTTAGTTCATTATTTGCCATATGTTTCAGTATGAATATGTTACCTATCGTACTTCTTCATTTCCTGAATCCTGCCTGTCCATCTAGTAACAACTTCTTCTTTGTCTACCTTTTCTTTTTTCCAGTCTTAACGTTCGCCTTGCCTTCGCCTTGACCTTACATTCTCTGTCCCACCACCTCTCCCATCCAGTTTTCTCTACCTTTCATTATCAGTTCCAAGGATTAGTGGTCTGATTCGCCCCTCTCCCCTGCCCTAAATGTTTTCACCTTCTCCCAGCCCCTGGATTCGTTATTATATAGTCTATTATTGATTCTCCCCTTCCTTCTATGGACATGTACTCCCTCATTTCTTTCTTCTATATTCCCATTCATTATTTCCCACCCCTTTCATTGCACACTTCCAGCAGTTCTTTTCCTTCTATACTTAACACTATCCTTTGTCTGTCTCGTCCCCGTCCCTTTATTTTCCTCTTTTCCCCTTTTCTCGCTTTAGAGTCCCCTCTACTTATTATTATTCCCTCCTCCCTCTCTTCTATCATCTCTTCTAAATTTTCCCTTGCGTCTTTCATGTTTCTACTATATACCGTAATTACTTTTATTTTTACTTTTCCTACTGTACATTCCTTTCTACAATTCCTTTCCTTTGTTTCACTTTCTTCTTTTCTTCATGTTGCAGCCATTTTTTTCTTATTGCTTTTCCGCGTACTGCACCACCTGTGAGAATTCCACTGGCATCTCCTTTTCTCACCACTCCCATTCTTGTTTATCCATCCATGTCTTTTGCAAGCCCACCACGTCATGCTCACTAATGGACTCCCAAAAATCTTGGTCTTTGTTCTTTATTCCCGCCACATTCGAGAACAGTGTCTTTAGTTCGTTCGTCTCTTCCTGTGTTATTTCCCTGCTTTCCGTTCGTTCTCTTTGTTGATCTTTTCCTTACTCGTTTTTCCGTTACTTTGCCGTTTCATCGCTCTTTGTTGCCCTTTCTCCCCCGCCTCTTCTTTTAGTTACCCCTCCTCTCTCCTCTTTCTGTGCTTACCTTTCTCCATTGTTCTGTATCCTACGAAAACTTTTCTTCTTCTCTCCGCGGGCCTGTTCATTATTTATTTTGTACTCTCCTTTCTTCCCTTGTTAGGTCGTGGTCTATGTAAATTCGTGTATCCCTCAGTTTTTTCCACCCTGCCATAACATTCTGCTTCTCTTCCAAGCCGTCAATTTCCTCTGCCACCATCTCATTTTCCGTCTCCATGCTTATCACCGCCACTTGTTTAAATTCTACTTTTACATTTAAGTTCTCTACCATCATCATTTGTAACTCTTTATGTGGTTCCTTGTTTTTCCACCCCTTTATTACAAAGTTGTTCTTCCTTTTCCTCCTCTCCTCGTCGTCCGCTTTTGTTCCAGTTTTTCTGTTTTCTCTATCAATTGTTCCTTTTCTGTTTTACACTCGTTTCTCCCTTTCTCTCATTTCTTCTTTCATTTCTTTGATGAGTTTCCTTATTCCCTTCATGTTTTCCTCCATCTGCTTCTTCATCTCTCGAATTAATTCCTTTATTTCCTACATTTATTTCTCTTCCTTCCTCTTTCCATTTTCCGTTATTGAGCTTCCTTTTTCCTCCCCTGTCTTTTTTATGTCTGGTGACCTTATTATCTTCTTCCCTTTTCTAAGTACTCTTTGCCTTTCCGCTTCCTCTACTTCCCTCTCCGTTTTATTCATTCCCTCCTTCCTTCGTCTCTATATAATTTCTTTCATTGTCCTTCCGTATTTCTAACGTCTCAAATATAGTAATTTAACAATCGCTGCAAATTAAATTAAGTATTAAATGTTATCCTCTATCTCTAACGATCACGATGTGTCATGTTTATACAGAGCTCCAATGCTATTTACTTGAATTAATATCCACTATTTTAAAATGTTTATGGACAAATTAATTTCTTGTCCTCTCACCTCTCCCACATCACTCACATCCTTCCCTTCCCTACTTTTCCCCAAAACAACACTTAAGGACTCTCTTCAATAATTAACTTAACGTAAAAATTGTAATCTATGCAAAACACGCTCACCCAAACACAACACACGATTCCTCTCCAATTCTCTATTTCTGTAGAATAGATTAAATGTTAAATAAATAGTCATTAAAATATAAATATAATCTCGTCCAATTCAGGTAAAGTTTTGGGATAAATTTCGATGTCATTATTTATGTGCAATTTTCCATCACCGATGCTTACGGAGACATGGAAAACACTTTTCTTTAACATACCAGGATATATGATGATATATAAAGAAGGAAATTTAAATCAAAACGAAGGGGTGGTTATGTAAATTATAGGTTAAGTTTAACAAGTAGCGATATCAATAACATTATTCATGTAATTATAGATTCTATGAACAAAACTATAATGTTAACCGCCATTTATAGACCGCCCTCAACTAATGTTGATGCTTTCAATAATGAATTACAAAAATATATGTTAAATGTATCTAAAGTTCAAACTGAATTACACTTTTTTTTATATTTATTCTAGTTCTCTAACAACTCGAATATAATGGTTGAAACAGGATTTATCATTATCATTAACAATCATTAACAAATAGCTGTACTAGGTAGAATAAAAACTCAAATCCTTGCCTAGATGTAATATTTTAAAAAAAATCAGAAACGAATTTTTACAACTGCAATATGTCAATAAAATAAAAAGAAAAGAACACCGTGGATAAGCAAAGCATATTGTATCAGAAATTATTAGGAGACCCCCAGTAATCTGAAAGCATTAAACGATTATAAAATCTATAGAAATACATTAACCCAGATAATAAAACAAAAAAACGTAATTATTACAGAATCCAAATGGACGAACACAAAATTCAAAGTAAAAATATATGGAACGTTATTAAAAAAGTCAAGAACAAAAGAAGATAAATATTAAGATAAACAATAAAATGTGAACAAATAATAATGAAATTGCAAACGAGTTGAACTCCTATTTCTCAGGAAAAAAGCTAATGAAACTTCACAACCAAAATCCAAAACAAAAAAACGGGTAAATACCAGTATCTATTTTTTTTTCCTACAGGTGCTAACGATATAATATTAACCATTTTGTGGTGGGTTTACCTCGGAAATTTTTCAACTAATTGCTGATCATACAAAAGAGCCATTTGCTTGTATCGTACATAATATTTTTAATTGAGGATTTTAAAAAAGCTGTTAAAAACCAGTTTTTAGAAATGGCGACGAGTTAGGTATGACAAATTACAGAACAATTAACTTAATATTAAATTTAGCCAAAATAACTGAGAAAATTGTAAAAAACGGAATTATATCTTACCCAACCAAATTTCAATTATTGCCAGACAATCAGTTTGGGTTTAAAACGAGAGTGCACCGAAAATGCAATAGTATATCTAGTTAACCGGTTGTATAAAGCATTAGATCAAAACAAGAAGGTTATATGTGTTTTATGGACTTAAAAAAGGCTTTTGACACGGTTAATCATAATGAATTAACTAGTATTTGAGAGCAAATTGGTTTTCGGGAGGTAGCTTGTAGTGTTCCAAAGTACCCTAGCTTTAAAACTGTAATTTGAACTTATTCGCAATCATGCAAATTTAAGAACAAAACAATCGCTAAGGGATGTATCTTAACTTTACTGACAATAATGCTACTCAAGTTAATTTCTTGCCTTACATTGATTTTCCTGACTAACTAAAACATAAGTTTATTTACAAGTCTGGTATTTAATTACTCGCAAACCTCAAATTTGATAAAAAGAATTGGACATCTAGTGGCAAGCTACGCCGTCTTATGTGAATGAAATAGGATTGGATGAGGTTAAGTGTTGCATCATGTGGGACAAGTAAACAATGAAACTACTCAAGCTAGAATTAACGAGATTTGCGCAATGGCGGTGCATCCCATAAATGTGCTAAATTGGGAAAGAACCATCAAGGAAACTCAATTTATTAATAAATAAGTAATTGCACAAGTACATTAATATATCAAATAAAAAAAAAACAATAAAAGTGTTCAACATATAACAAAACACCATTAAATCAGGTTAAAGTGGGTACAAAACTATAAAATTAAGTAACGGAAGAACAAGAATGAAATGCAATTTAACTACAGAATAAACACAATAAAAAAAACAAACAATATAATGACACCCACAATTGCATCGTCAATATATTGGAATAAAAATGGTGACACCAAACATGTGTAAGTTAACACCAAAGTTAGTAAGAAAATAATAATGCAGGTTGAGGTACACATAAAATACGACGAACGGTAAAATTAAACACGTAACAATAAGGTTACTGCAGTGCAGTTTACCTACTGTTACATGTCCAATCCGCACTAGGCGTCGCGTATGCTTACATTAGTAAGCGTGTTGCCAAGCCAGCTACAGTGGAAATGGGCGGGATCGAGATAAGGAGTAAAATGGTTGAATAACAAGCTCAAACACCTTACACTTACCATAAATTCACAACTTATACAGCTCAGTCCGGGAAATATGTCTCTTGGCGCCACCACCATCTTAAATTTTGCTAGAATAAATCTTCTTAGGCGAGATGGTAAATTAATCCTATCTGACTCTGGAAGAGAGGATTGATGCCTTCTCATTAAATTCATACGCTAACTTCTCAAAGCCAAACACACTCCCAAACAAATCAACTCAAAACTTCAGAAAATTTAGTGATACACGGGTTGTTATAACTTACTGAACAGACCTGTATAAATAGAAACCCCAATTCATAAAAATAAAACGTTAACTTATGTAGTTTTTAAAATGTCCCTCCTATATCTTATAAATTCATATTTCTAACTGTTATAAAACTTTGAATTAAATAAATGTTCGCAATTTTGAAAATACTAAACAAAACAAAAGAAATCGGTTTAACAATGGATTATTATAAAAAAAAACGTTCTTTAATTGTTATATTTTATTAATACTTTATATTTAAAATCGTATTTTGACATTCAGTAACATGTTTAAACTTTACTACTTCAAAATGATAATGTAGGCTGAATAGTGAAAGAAAAAAAAATAGGTACTTTGTTAGTAGTGCTCTGCTTCAATATTTCAAAACTAAAATGAAGTTTCCAATCGAACCTTAAATTCGAAAATATGCAAAGACTAGATTCGATTATCAGAATGTCTAACCAATTAGGCACACAATTGACACAATCAAACGACAAAGTAAAATAAACAGTGAATGTATATTTACAAATTATGCACATAGATTATAAACAATGGCGGGGTTGACAAAGGCCACCCATAAATACGTACCGTTAAAATTTCCCCTTTCTTAAAACTAAACACAACGAAATAATTAAAGTTCGATTACCTTTTTAATAAATAATAAATTTAATGCAACAGCAAAGGAAGAAAAAAAAAGAAAAAACATGTATACTTAAAAGATAATCGTACTTGTTCAATAAAATTCTTAATTCTGGTCGTTACTTATCAAATTCATTAATCCTTTTCCGGTGCTGTAAATGTAGTACATATGGTCTGCCTCAGGTAATCCTTTTAAAAATTCTTAGATGCACTCGCATATATATATATATATATATATATATATATATATATATATATATATATATATATATATATATATATATATATATATATATATATATATATATATACAGGGTGAATCTTATCTAATCCGCCAAAATTAAAGGCGTGCTAGAAATCGATTCTCCTATCTTTTCTTCTAAAAAAAGGTATGTCTTAGTGATGTCGCTAGGAGCAACCCTTTCCGAGAAAAACGCTTTTAAAACTCATGATGCATACACATTTTCGGAGGGTATTTTTTTGACAGGTTTATCAATAGGAATTTTTAATTGTTACTAAGTAACTTACTTGTTTACTTATGTACTTATCTGTCTCTTTGCGTTCATTGATAATAAAATTTTAATAAAAAATCCATAATTAAATACGATAGAATGCCTAGACATACAACATGTATACTTTTAATATTAATTTTTTTTCTTTTTCTTTTTTTAATGTTGGATTTTTCTCGGAAAGGGTTGCTCCTAGCGACTTCACTAAGATATACCTTTTTGTAGCAGAAAAGACAGGAGAATCGATTTTTTTAGTCCAAAATGGCATACAGTGTAGCACAAAAAAGTTGCAAAGATTTAAAGTGGTCGAAATGGTTGCCGCTGGCGCCCTCTAGAAAGCACAACTAAATGGACCACAAATTTGAATTAGTCATCCCAAAAAAACCCCGTATACGAAATTTCATGAAACTATTTCGAAACAGTCGAACGATATTGAAGAAAACGCGATTTTTTTTTTCAACTTTGACACCCTGTATCTCGGAAACGAAGCATTTCCGGACCCATGTACATATGAACTTTTTTGCTTATGAGTTCTAGTACTTCTTTAATTTTGGCGGATTAGATAAGATTCACCCTGTATATATATATATATATATATATATATATATATATATATATATATATATATATATATATATATATGATTGTGCACGTTCGATCTGACGGTGATCACTAATATTTAAAATAAACTTCACAAACTTTTATTTCATTAGCATAAATGGTTACCTCCAGGTCTTTTTATAATAACCTTAGGTCACCCGTCTCACAATCGAACACTAATAACAAAATATTCGTTGTATTAACTTATAATCTGCATAAGCACTTTTTATTTCTTGAAGACAATCACTAATGTTTTTCTTCAACTCACAATGTATTACATTAGCTATTTGTGAATGTATATACGATTTATCCCATTAAGGGATAATTCAGTAGCTAAATAGGCCCTGCTAAACTATAATCTTTACAAAGAAACTCCAACAACTAACCATTCTGATGGTTATCACGCGCGCAACCCGTACTCAAAAACCTCTAATCACCTAGCTAACTTACAACTGCTCATCCTTCTAATTTGGGCACTGGTTTATTTACCTTCTGCTCGCCATATTGCCAACACGTCACAATAAATTAGCGCTAAACTTAAAATTCACCTATCACAACTGAGCATTCCACTACGTCTATAACCACCTCTTTCAGTTCAAATTCCTCCGCACACAATAGCAACAGACCAATAGTTTTACCAATGTCGTATCAATAAAAATGTACCCAAAACATTATTTCTCAACCAAATTTAACGCTTTCAACGCGAAAATCTTTCTATAACATTCAAATATTCCTTCAGATGATAACTAAGGCTTCATTGAAAATCCAGTGGCGTATTATTTTCGCCACTTACATTTCGCATACACACACAAACAACAAAAATTCTTTTCACGTAAACTCACTTCAGTTGCACTTAAAACACGTTACGTATGTTATCAAAACCCTGCACATACACGGTGCGTCAAAACAACCTTATGCTACACTTACACAAGAACAAAAAAATAGGCAAGGAATTTACCCATACACAATTGTGGGGTCAATAAAAGTACAAAGATACAAACGTACAGTTACAATAAATTACATATATAAAGAAACATCAGTTCGTAGACAAACGATTCGCTTAAAACGATAAGAACGGGTTGGTTTAACAGTAACAATGAAATTCGGCGTGGTTTTTGTTATCTGGACTCGTATCTATAAACCCCGGTATCGTTGATAACAATTTAACTGGGATTTATCGTGTCACGTTTGTTCACGCCATATTCTCTGCACGAACGAAAATATTAGTAAGCAGTCAAGAATGCCAACTCGTACAAGCACTGAGCACCTTTTGCTGTAACAGATTTCAAATTGAGGAGCGTGCTTACGTAATTAAGTAGATACTTCTTAGTTCTTGCAAGGTATTGACTGATTCTTAATAGGTTGCATACACTCGCTTGAGTATAATCCTTTAATTAATCACTTCTTCACCAATACATAACGGGTTAAGATGCACCGTTTAAATCCAAGACGGTAACGATTATTTATAGATGTATTATTTACACGCCCGCTTATTAATACCCAAATATTTATCGATACGTTTATTTATACGACCACTTTAATATTGTGAAAATCTTAAATGCAAAACCAACACAGAAAAGAAAAAAATAAATTCGCGCTTTTGGTGTTACTAAAATGTACACGATAAGATATTTATAGACAAGGCGGTTTACAGTGAGGGTTTGTAATTAAACAATCAGATCGATACGACCTGCATCGAAAACTCCAACTGCCGGCAACTATTGTCGTTACTCTCCAAATCCATCTCGTTTTTAAAAGTTAAAAAAACCAAGAATTATTACGTGGGAGTATTTCATATTTATTACGAAAAGAAGTATTAATTTTTGAAATGTGCATTCGTCCGTAACAAACTCTAGGTCTCCAATTTTAAAAGACCAAACAAAGATGTTTTTTGATTTGCGGTATGTTCGGATGCAATTAATTACAAACTGCGACGTTTTACCCCAAAAACATGTGCATAGAAGTTTTCAACGATTTGATACGGTCTTTCGGTAAATGCAGCTTCTAAAAAACGCCTGTTTTCTATCCCAACATATGTTTTACTTTTTCTTTTCAACCCTTACTCAAATATCGGTTACATACATTCAAATACTACTTACATAAAATGCATAAAATAAAATATCCCAAAAAACATTATCAAATTACGACTTATTATCAAGATATTAAGAACCCATTAATTATTATCTTTTCTTTCGCGGTAACAATTACGATTTGAAAATATTTATTACAATAACAAAAATTTGTCGGTCCGCTACCTACAAGCTCTAGATTAAATTGAAAGCTATTTAAGTATAGAATAACAGCGTGTTAAAATAGGCAATGATTATAGTAATGAAAAACGTAATAAAACAGTCAAAACGTGATGTGCAGATGTGCAATTAATTAAAAGCTGATTTGACCAACAATATTTATTGCTTAATTTTGATAAGACAACACCTCACCTTTAGTTGTAGAAAGAGTAAAAATAAATGGAAAGAACGCATATCAGAGACTATCAAAAACCTAAGGGGTCTATTATTCAAATTTAAACTTGTTTTTTCATTATGACTTTTTCATTATTAGCCTCGTCCGTTAGATGATGTTTTGATTTATCGCTTTCAAGGTAACTTTACAATATTCAATTTATTCTTTACTAAAATAAAATTAGATCTCATAGTTGGCGTTGGTTTTATACGTTTATCAAACTGTTATTTTAGTAGCAGGCTTACATTTGCGCTTTCATGTATCTTAATATACACAATTTACCCAAAAGTCATGTATCTTAATTAACATTGATCACAATTTAACAACGATGCAGAACTACATAAATAGAATTAAAACCCCTTTCAAATAAAAAACCGCTTTGCCCTCAGAAGTAAAATCAATCTGTTAAGTATTTTTGCATGAATTAATTGTTTCCAAAACAAGAGGGAGTACCAATTTTTACTTCGGTCACTTATTTAATGCACTGTTATCACACTGTTATCAGGATACTTGTACCAAGGATTTGGTTAGGGAAATATGGTTATTCAAGTAGTTTTATAAAGTAGTACATTTTCGAATTATAGACACACTCTATAAACGTTTCATCAAAAATCCTTGTACCAATGTGATTAAAAAATGAAAGTTCAATCAAAATCAGGTATATCTATTAATAATTATACAATCTACTTTTAAATAAACAATTATATTGATGAAGTTCTTTCTTAGAATGCGTTTCTTAATACTTGGGTGCAAATTGATCATAACTAATACTACATTTTAGATAAAAGTTATAGTATCTGAAATATTATTTTTTGCGATTCTGCTTAGAAATACTAACATTCGAATAGACCATAAGTATAATGGAGGACAAGTTGGTAGTCTTATCTTCATGATATTGGTCATTATTAATAAGTTTTAATTATTAATAAGTTTGTGTTGCATGATGGCAACCATTTGTGTAAAAAAATGTAACCTACCAATTGAGTTGGTATAAGGTTAGGAGAATACCATTAAATTATTTTTAATTTAAATTATGCAAGGAAAAGGGTTGTAATGGGCGGAGCTTGGCGTTACACACAATTAAATTGCTAATTCTATTTAATTTTTCTTTTAAGATACGGATCACGTATATCTTTTAGACCACTTTTCTCATGAAATATGTAAAGAAATATCGGCGCAATGAGAATAAATATATGCAGGACATGAGATAATTAAATATATTTCAGTTGAAGTACGTACATATTTCCTTCTTCTAAAAAGCACAACTTAATGTGCTTTTAGTTTTAGTTTTATTATAAATAATATAATCTAGTGTTGCAATATCTTAGGTAACAGTATTAAATTAAAATACCTTCCGGAAATCTTCCGGATCACGTAAGTACTATATTGATGGTTGTTTTAAATATTTGAATCTATATATAGACATTGTTGGAATCGATGAAAGATACATCTGGATTTAGCACTTAAACTGCTTGAATAGCGATCAACTAGACATGGTGTTCCACCTTTCCTCTTAAAATTATTCGTAAAAACACGGAACTCTTAACTCGCATCAAAAACATGGATCTCCTCTTATTCATTTTTTTTAGTAAAATACCTGCACCAATCACTTAAATGTAGGATGAACACGATAGGTTACGTGATGGTTAATTCAGTGTTAAGTTTTTTATATAAATGGTTGCCATCATGAAACAAAGACTTACTAAGATTATACAGAATGACCAATAGCAAAGAGATAAAACTGCCAACAACTCCGTCATTATGCATATGGTCTGTTAGCAATTATCTAGAAATCCATTGCTTTAGACTTGGACCGGCAAAACGTTAACATTATTTTAATTCGAAATCACTGATTTTTCGTGGATGAACATTCAGTAGTAGCTGTTTAGAGTCGCTTGACATGTTCATGTTCAGTGTTGTCAACATAACCTGAAATATGATGGCGTCCAGCAACACTGACTTTCCAATACTCACAATCGCCAAGAATCTTATTGTTTCTGGCATAGGCTGACAAAGCGTTAAAATACATGAGTACAGTTTAAATCTTATCATACTATTCGATAATATGGATATTTTGTTAAGGAATACTCATTTTCGAATACAGAGAGAAACTATTGAAATATATAGCAAAAAGAATATTATTCATTTAATAGATCGTGTAATTAAAAAATGCAGAATGGCATATGTTAATTTTAATTTTTGGTAAGCCTAGGTTTTTTGTATGCTTTTCGTAGACCTCCAAATGATTTTTTTACAAATTAAGTATGTTAAGTTATCGTAGCATTGCATTGATTTAACGTTTGTAGTTAAGATTAAACGTATACAGTCAGATTGCTTTTACCTTGGCATTGTAAACTTCCTATATAAAACAATCTAACTTTATTCAATTCCAGAGAAAAAATGGATCAGAAACAACAAACCTAATTACTTTGACACTGTGGCACTGGTAACAGATTATTGGTATATTTTTTCAGCAAGAACTTGTTCATTTAAGCAAAAAATGACACAATGATCACGCTCTGTAGGTTAGGTAAACGCCGATTCGCATCACCACCCAGCGCAACTATAATCAGTGGTAAAAACGCTGATAACAATATCGAAGCGTTTAGCAGACGGAAACAAGATTGGGCAAGAAACAGATAACATCAATGCCGCATTTTTACAAAATGGGTTTTCCAGGAAGAGCAGAAAACCATCAAAGGCAAAAGAGACAAGGAGTATCCTATAGCCTACACATGTCCACCATGTTTGAGAGGTGTGACAGACAAGACAAGAAAACTTCCTAAGAAACACAACATTGAGATCTTTCCCACCAACAAGAATATCCACAACATGCTCCCAGAACCCGAAGACGAAAACTCCACTCGCGGAGCAAGGAGTGTACAAATCACCATGGGGAGAGTGGGCAAATATCTACATACGGCAAACCAACCGACCCATCAACGTACGCAGAGAAGAACATCGTAAGGCGTTACTGAAGAATCTGGCAACCTCTTCACTGACCGAACGTGCGTAGGAGACAACACAAAAAACATGTTTATATTAACTAACATTAAAACGATTTGGTATTAAAGGAAAAGATGAAGAGAAGGTAAAAATTTGTCTAGTTTCAAACGAAAGAATACAGTTGTAGCTGTTACTGAGTTTATCACTATCTAATTTTTTGTTTAAATTATTTTTGCAGTTATTAAACAAACCATTTCTAAATACAATTTCTTAGATAAACTGTTTTCTTGTTTAACGATTTTAACATTATTATATAATGTAATGATATTGATTTATACGTATACAGCTAAGGCACAAGACTGAATTCTTCTCTTAGCGTTACTTTTATGAGATATTTTTCTACCAGATAACCCCCTAGAAGTTTGCCCTATCACAACTGGTGCAGAGATGTAATACACAATGCGGACCGTTGTAGTGTCAATAGAGGAGATTTAATTTTTGAACATATAAATGTTTACACATCACAATTGTCTAAGGAATACGAATTTTTTCACATTTCCTCGCAAGAACTTAATCAATTTTTTTGAAAGACATACCGTTAGATTTACAAATTTCTGCTCTATAAAATAGGGTATGTGAACTCATCAAGGAACACAACGGCACCTCACTTTTTAAAATCCAATTAAAATTGATGAAAATACGAAGGAAAAACTTCGTGTTCCTTAGACATTTTGATATGTGTATTTCTACGTGTAATTTTAATACTTTTAAGGTTCTTAAACTCTTTAATAATTTTAGGTTTTCATCATTAATTTCCATTTCACCCATGACCATAGCGCCAGGCTACCGTCATATTTCTCCAGCTCTAACATTCCACTACCAATTCGCAATTCCGTGGTCATGTGGTCGATATCAACGCAGCCTGTCTGTTTCAGCTCTGGTCTCTCTAGTAGCCAGGGAGGCGAGGAAATCATACTTCGTAAGTAACTGACATAGCAGGAGAATAAGATTCCCTTCGAACGGTATCGTCCTACCACTGGTCAGTGTTGGCATAAGTTAGACTACGTGGCACAAACCGTAGAGGTGCTCAACGTGCTCAACTTACATATCTCGAGCAGAGAATTAAGTTTTTGTTAATATTGTGCTAACTTTCATTCTAAATGCAGCACACCTGTTGTTAATTAGTTATAATAAAGTTTTCACAAAATGAAGCAAAGTAATTATTTAATCTTGAAAACAAAGTAACAGAAATAAAAAAAGTTGTTTGGTGGGTTTGCCACACCTATCAAACAACTTTTTTTAGTCCGCTTTCGACCGATCATATCCCAAACAGACTTAACGCAGACAAATCTGGCCACCAAGCAGGGTATGGGAAAACAACGATGTTAGCTTCCTGCAAATATACTGTTGTAACCGTTGCCGTATGAAGGCGTGCATTATCTTCTTTGTATGTAGCTGGCTGCGTTTAAGTTCCGTCCATGAAAACCAAGGATAGTCTGCTACGTTAACATATTGCATCTCATGCCATATCTCCTTGTGTTGTGTTCTACAAAAAAATGTTGAATTTTTGGGTTCTCCACGCGTATGCCTAACTCTCCTACAAACGATTACAGTCAAATCATATTACAACTAATCGTATGGAGGATATTAGTATACAGACAAATAATGGCATAAAGTGAGCCGCCTGATACAGACGAAGTTAAGAAACAAGGCTTATATCGGAGTTGAGCATGTAAAAAATATAGCCATAAATTGTTTATTGACCTTAATTGAATGACCGAAGATATGCAAAAGTTTAGAGGTCAGGTCTGCGAGATTTATACAAATTGTTTTAGTTATGCAAGTAAAGTTTGAATTTTATGCAAGAGAGGTTGTATTTAAAAAAACAGAATGAATTTAGGATTTTGCATAAATGAAATTCCAGTGTAGCTAATTTCAAGTGCTTAATGTGTTTGTTAAGTTATTCTAATAAGAGAAGATTGAAGTTTTTTGTTTCTAATTTACATTTTACATAGTTTGCTTTTAGTTCAGCCAATATGTTAAGAAAATGAATATTAATGCGATGTCGAAGTTTGAATAATAGTAAAATATTGGTTAGATCTATGCGACCTTTAAATTTCATGTGTGCAACATAATGCTACGATAGTTCTTTCGAAATTTGCTAATTTTATACACTTATAATAATTCAATTATAAAGCCAACTATAATGTTACCTAGAACTTTATGTGACTATAGAAAAAACATGTAAATTGTTACCAGTGAAAATATGTGATTTTAATCAAATATGTCTTCAAAAAATGAGCACATATACATACTATACATACCCACTTATAAACTTTATGCGCTCATTTTTACATATTGCAAATTATTCGTATTGTATTATTACTTATTATCCTGGCCAGGAGTGTTTACCGCTACGTCATTAATTTATGAATTTAGCTATCCAACTTGTTTACACTGTCTTCTCATATAAAACTGAATTAAATAAGGATGGTGAACATTCGTAGTGCATTTGACTAAATTGACATACCGTATTCAACAAGCAAATGTAGTAGAAAGAGAAAACCTATAAACGCGAAATCAATTTGTTTTATATGCATATGAATTTAATTCTTATTTGACTAATACTACATTAGCTCCATTTGTTTGTTTATGCTTTGACTGTTTCCTCATTTATTTCAAGGATATTGCTCTGTCAACCGTTATCATTAGGATAATCAAAGTTCTCTAATTTTTACAAAACAAATCACAATAAATAAGTAATTTTATTTTGGAATTCTGCAGCTTTAAATGCTGCCATCTCGGGGAATATTTTCTAATCAGAATTTACTGTAACGAAAATAATTCTGACTCATATTTTTTCATATTACACCATATGATTGTATGTGATGACAGCGGCAAATACTCGTGGCAAGGATAGTATCTACATACTTACAGTTACATATGCTACTAATTATCTTCTTCTACCGTTCTGTCATTTTGTCTCAACTCACTGCATTCCTTCATCATATGCTTCATAGTTGCCATCTCTTCCTCGCATAACCTACAGTTTCTTTCTTCGTCCTTTCTCCAATGTTTATTTCCCCGCTCTTCGTTTCCGCATCTGAACCTCACAACCATTTTTTCTTTTCTTTCTTCCTTTCTACGTTCAAATATTCTTTTTGTACATTCCTGTCCCTTCTTATTATATCCACCCTCACTTTCACTCCTTCGCTTAATCTCTCCACTTCTTCTTCGCGTACCCGTTTCTTCATCGTACTCTTCTCTGCTTTCTTGTACATATTTTCCGCTCGCTTCTTTTATTTCTTTCCAACATGCTCCGTTCTTTCTCTCATTTCCTTCCTCGTACTTTGATGCTCTGTTTCCCGTCTCTGCCCTTTTTTTAGGGTCCCCTGTGTATACCTAGAACAAGCTTGGTCTCAACGGACATCCTTGCCTCAGCCCATCCTGGTTACAAATTGCTTGGTCAGTTCCCCATTCAGTCTTGCCCTACTCCTTGCTTCCTCATAAATTTCCTCCATCCTTTCTATCAGCCTTTCATTTATCTTTTTTTTTTCACAGATATTCTCACAGATTTTGCCTATTCACTCTATAAAATGGTAACAATTTCTTTTCCTCTATTTCCTTCTTGGCCGTGTTTAACAATGTAACTCCTCTGTAATTTTCCACTTGTTTTTTGTCCTATTTTTTATATACTGTGCATATTAGTCCTTTCCTCCACCTCTCCGGTAAACCTTCTCCTCTCAATACTTGATTTATTATTGCTGCCATTCCTTTTGCTACTTTTTCCCCTCCGTACATCCACTACCCTCCTTGTTCCGTCTCCAGTTCAGAGATTGTGAACCAGCGGCGCCATCTTCTTCTGTCGCTTTACCTTTTTTCACTTTATTTATTGCTTCAATAACTTCCCATTCTTTTATTACTTCTTCCTCCTTGTATACTTGTATACCTCGGTTTTTCTTCTCCTTTCTCCCGTTCCTATATCTGTATCTTCATTTGTGTGCCTCTACTCTTTCTTTCTTTTTTTTGAATATTTCCATGTTTCTTCTTCCGTTTTTGTTTCCTTAATGTTTTTCTCTTGTTTTTTTTCTTTCGCCGTTTTTATCTCTTTTTTTGTTATGTTTCTATTCCTTCCTTCACTCCTCCCTTTCTCCCTCTTCCATTATGAGCTCCATGGTTTGGTGGTCCGATTCCACCCTCTTTCATATGTACAATGATAATATACTCACCCTTCCCTCCTATATGTATACGTGAACTCCCCCATATCGCGTTCTTCCCTATTCCCGTTCGGTACCTCCCGTTCCCTTTCGTTGCACATTTCTAGCAGTTACTTTACCTCTTTGTTTATCACATTGGCTTCTCCTATTCTCGCATTGAAATCCCCTCCCAGTATTATTATGTCCTCCTTCCACTCTTCCATTATCACATCTAAGTTTTTCCTTGTCTGCTTGATCCCTCTGCTGTAAATTGTTATTATTTTCATCTTTGTTTCCCTTCATTTTTTCTACTATTCCCTTTATCTCTTCTCGTCTCTTTACTTCCATATTTTTCTTACTTATTATTCCCCCTTTTGCTCCACCTCACATACGGTCTCTTTGAGCGTGCTGCTCCACCTATTCGAATTCCTCTGACATCTTCTTTTACCGCGGCTCCCATTCTTCTTCCTTCATTCATCTTTCATGTAATCTCACCACGTCTTGCTCCCTAATCAATTCCAAAAAGTTTTGTTATTTGTTCTTTATTTCCGCCACGTTCCAAAACATTACCTTTAGCCCCTTTGCATCTTCCTGTACCCTTTCTCTTTTTTGCTTTTTTCTATTTTGTTCTTTTTTCCGGTTGTTTCCATTTCGTTGCTGTTTCGTGATACTTTTTTCCTCCTCCTCCCCTTCCGTCTCCTCCAGTTGTTTTCTCCTCTCAATCTCCCTTTCTCTGATTATATCCCCTTGTCTCTCATTCCAAAAGTATCTTTCTACATCACTCTCCATTTTTGGTACCCTACCCTTACTTTTTTTCCCCTTCACTTCCATTTTTGCTTCCATGTTCATTCTTTCCCGTTGAATTCTCCTTTGTTCCCAAGTTAAGTTATGATCTATGTATATTCTTGTATTTTTTAGTTTTACTTTCTCTGCCATTATTTTTTGTTTCCCTTCCCACCAATATCTCGCTTACCTTCACCCTACTTATAAACATCATTTTTTGTATTTCACTTGTACGTTTAGTTTCTCTTCCAGCATGACTTAATTTTTTCCGCGTTCCTTGCTTTTCCATCCCTTTATTACTATATTATTCTTTCTTTTCATCCTCTCCCACCCATTTACTTCTTTTTCTAGCTTTTCTATTTTTCCTATCAATTCTTCTCTTTCTTTCTGCCACTACTTTTCCCTTTCTCCCATTTATTCCTTCATTTATTTGATTTCGTTCCTTATTGCCTGCGTGTTTTCTTGTACCTGTTTCATGATCTCTTATATTAATTTCTTTAATAAAATAAAATAATTGCGGGAAGAGCTTGAGGACTGGAGTAAAAGAGGGGAAGGGAGAATAAATAAAGGGGTGACGGAAGAAGGGGAAGCGGAAAGAAAAAGAATATTTGGAAAAGGGAAGAAGATAATAATATCCCCAGATATAAAGTATACAAGGGAGAAAGGAAAGGAATCGGCTCAATAACAAAAAGCGAAAAAACCTTAATATATATATATATATATATATATATATATATATATATATATATATATATATATATACTACAGCCAAACTAGTACGTTCAGAAAAAAATGTTTACGACAAAAAATGTACGTATCAAGGAGTACTATAATTTAAAATTATTTTTCAGACAACCGTATCGCAATAATAAATTTCAAATCCTAAAGATCATCCATAAAAATTTTTAGTAGTTCTTCATACATTTAAAGCCATATAACATGATGTTCAGACCTGCCACTACTAGGTTAACTTAAAGTATGATAGAGCGTATCACTCGTTCAGGAACTATTTTGGAGAGTAAAGTGATAGAATATGACGAAATTAATAAATTAATATTACAATTATACTTTGCATTTTTGCTAACTTACGTAACCCATACTATCAGCTCCGTTTTTTCAACCCCAAGGAAAGTTTCTTACGTGACCTCATTGCCAAAAATCTCAAAACTTGTACATTCTACAGGACTAAGGCATATCAGCATACTACATGCTATATCGAAGGTCCTGGAGAGGATTATGGATCAACACTTTGCTCACATCTACAGCTAAATAACTGAATGCCAAAAGCGCCAATCGGGGTTCAGGCGATGATATAGCAGTACAACTAAGATTCTTGATATTACTGATGATATAATTACGAATACTGGAAAAGGGAAACTAACTTTCCCTGTTCTGGTCGGTTCTACAAAAGCGTTTGGTACTATAAATCATAATCAAATATTATTAACGTCTATGGTAATATTCTAGTACTCTGTAATTTTTTCAACTTCTACCCGGACGGAGATGTCAATTATTATTCCAGCTTTCTTCTCTTTGTCGATCAGGGAGATGTCTGGTAGGTTGTAATCTACTGCTCTATCGGTGGTAATGGATCAATACCAGTAAAGCACTGACCTGTGATACTTGGCGGACATGTCCTTAGTAATCTGCTTTTGAGAGCTAGCTGCTGGTAAATTATTTTCGCTAGTTGGTGGCAACGCAGATACGCGTAGTCGGCAAGCACTCGGCATCTCGCGTGATATGATCAATAGACTCTTCAACAAAACCGCATTTCTTACATTTGCCCTCCACGTCCACTGCTTTTCGTAGGGCCTCGTACTGATGACTCTATCCTGAATAGCTGTAATGAATCCTTTTGTTTCTGAATAAAGGTGGCCAGCCTTAAGCCATTGTAATGAGGGTTGTTTATGTTATCTGCTTCAAAATTTTTTGGGTATTTTATAGAGATTGTGTCATCCAAATTGTTTGCTACTTTCTGGTGTTGGTGATTTCAAAACTGAGTTCTCCGTGCTGCATTTTCAAAGGCGTGTAATGGTGATCTTCTCAAGCGATCATACGCATTAGGCTGTCATCAGACTGTAAAAATCGCTACCAGATTTTCTTCTCCTGGGACCTGCAGAATATATGTATGTTGGTCATACTTCTTCCGCCAAGTCGCCTGCTCAGATGCGTGTTATGGGTGGGTCCAATTCGTTGAGATCGGCATTACATCACCCTAGTATACCGAAAGTGTGTTAGTACAGGAACGGCCCAAGTGTTGAAGGCTGAGATCTGGTTTTAGCAGAGAGTTTGGTGTTCAACACTTTCGTTAATCTGTATTTCTCGGAGAGTTCTTTTTTCAGTTTGGTGTGGTCTATTTTTTGATTCTGAGGTGCTCCTTCAGGTAGCAAGTTTGCAATATCTCGATATGGATTCTCGCCCCTTTTTGATATAAATAATAGCGCATTTGTCGAGTCTAAACGTCGTTTCAATATCATCACTGAAGTACCAAACGGTATCTATTAGGGAGTTCAATTTTGCTGTGATTTCGTTCATATACTGTTGAGTTTATATCCAGCTCCAGTTGTGTTCGGTAGCTTAGACAGCGGGTTCAAAGCTAGACAGAACCATATAGGAAAAACGGCGTCTCCCTGGAATATACGTCTGGAACTCTTAACCTTACCAAGGTTGCTGTTGTGGACTAATAGGTTGGTTCTTCACACCTTCATGCGATGTTTGAGAATGGACGTTACTTTGGGACATATTTTGTAACTTTTCAGCATCTTGGCTAGCCAGTCGAGGGATACCGAATCATATGCTTTAGTGTAGTCAATGTAACCCTTAGGTTCTTTTTCTTTGTCTGTGCTTGCTTCAGGACTATGGTTTCTACTGTGAGCTGATGTTTAGTGCCCATAGATTCTCGTATGCATTCTTGCTACTCCTCTTCTACACTGTTATTTGCCACGCAGTGGTCATATATTTTATTGTTAAGAAATAAAGTGAAGGGCTTGTATAAAACAGATAAGCATTTTATTGGGTTAAAGATCTCGGGAACTTTGTTGGATCGTTCAGCGACATTCTCCTGAGCATCATTAGAACAAATTTGCCTTGACCCGAGGATTCCATTTCCCTGAAAAATTGTTCGGGTTAGTTGTAAATTACGTATTTTGATCATTCCTCTTCAAAAATTCGTTGTATTTTCCTGTAATTGATGTTCATGATTCGAGGACTCAGTGTTGATTCCTGCTGGACCTACAATTGCTGTTACCTTCCTGATCATTTTCATAGAATGCTAGTTCTGTAGATAATAGCCGATAAGATCGGCTTTAGCTCTTAGCTTGTCGATATCCATTTCACGCTTTTCCTTCCAAGTCGGGGATGATTTTTACTTCTTCGTCCTATGGTTGCTGGATAATAAGTTTTAGCCATAAAGCTGGATAGCTAAAACAGCAGAACAGTATAGGCTTAAAGGTAGTTCTTGTATTGTTCGCCTAGTAACTCATTAACCAAAGGACGTTCTATGAAAATGCATTATGACACATATTAAAATACTTATCTTTTTTGGGTTTTTATATGGTGTATTTGTATGTTTAAGTTATGCAATCTAAATGTTTCGATAACACTTATAGTTATCTCATCAGTAGTAATATTATCTTTCAAAATTGTTTTAACAACTACTGACGAAGATAACTGTAAGTGTTATCGAAACGCTTAGATTATATAAGTTAAATATGCAAATACACCATATAAAAAAGAAGATAAGTATTTTAATAGAGCGATGTTCTGTTTGACATTTTTAATTTTTCTGAGAATAAGCGTGATTGGTCATTCCAATGGGTCGATTTCCTCGTAATCTGGTGTGAGAAGGCTGTAAAATTTATCCAATATTCGTTGTATTTCCAAATTTTGTACTGTTCGAGAATTTGCGCCTGTTGGAGATGGACGGTGTTATGATTACTGTGCAATATCGAGCTGATTAGTGTTAACTGATCGATTGGGTGAACTGTCCCATCCATATTCTGAGGATCCGGGTGATGTTCGTGTTGCTCACTAGTGCCATCATCAACAATATTTATTTCTGATTTCACGTCTTACGGCATTCAGATTGTTCTGTGTTAAGTAAGCCTTCCGAATGGTGTTTGACGAATTAACTATAAAGGGAGTGTTTCCATCCTGAAAGTGGATTATTATCACTCTGATTAACGCATAATATTGTAATTCGCTACTCCACTTAATACGACTAGTGTGAGCTCTCCTGCGGGCAATCCTCCTTACGGTGGGCCCTTTTTTAATTAAAAGATGCCCAAACAATAAACAGATTTTCATCTTATCTATCTATTAACGAGATTTGGATGTTTATATCTCAATAGCTTCTCGTCGTAAACAAACAATAATAAGTACAGGTCGTAGGTTCAAATCCTACTCGAGGTAAACTTTTTGTTTATGTATTTAACAAAATTAATAATAATTTTTAATTACAAATTTAGTTTTGAACTTATTCGTTCATAATAAAACTTATAATAATAATAAATTTGCATTGATAAAATATTCATATAATTAAATTGAATGCAATGATTTAAATTATATAAGGCAAGCTCCTCTACCGCACACTTATCTGATTAACTGAATCTACATAATCTCATATGTTTTTTACGTTTAGTATTAAAGCGGCGTTTTTTAGTGCCAATGTATGTTTTTCCACAAAAACACCTATCACATTCATATTCCGGAAACTAACAGCGACCTTGGAGAATTTTTAGGTGATATTAATTGTTCTTGTAGATTTTAAAATGGTTCTAATACCATGCGTACGTAATATTTCTTTAATTCTCCCTATAACGTTATTTATGAAGGAAACCAACATTAAGCAGTAATTTCTCTTTGCGGGTACGTCTAACTCTTTTAGCTCGATCCATTAGAGCATCCATTCAAATGAATCACAACGTAGTTTATTAGGACCCCTTGGAACCCTTAAAGTCCGATTCCGAAATTGGTAACGGTGAGGGCGCAGCACCGATTTCGGAGGGAATCTGCCGCTGCCAAAATTTTATAGTTCATTGAAATAACTCGGAAAATGTAAATTTTGGACATAAGGTTAGGTTTCGTTGAAACCTTACATCATTAAATTTTGTTAAATTTGGTTCTTGATTGTGACATTTTTCATTGTTAGCCTTCGTCCGTTGCAGGTCGTTAAATAATATTTATCTACTTAATCTTCTCTTTAATAAATTAAAATTTTATTTCGCGTGATTATCTATTATGGTAGGCTTACCTTTTCTTATTTGATTAGTTTATTATTAAATTAATTAATTTACTGAGGTCGGTAACTGAAATTTTGTCTGTTTTACATCTTAATTATGAACATTCCAACAATGTTTGCAAGAAAAGTTTTACACATCAAAAAGGTAATGTAAATATTAGAAAGTAACTATTACTGAGGAACAATATTCACAACTATCAGTATTACTTGTTTCGTTTGTCATGAAAAAAATTTTTTTGCAGTAACTTTTAAATTTAAATGTTTCCTTTCCTTTTCTACGAACTAAGGTATACAGTAAAGAACCGTTTGAATAAAACAATTTAGATTTGTGAAAAACGTATAACACTGGCCACTTTAATGCATTTCATATCATTTTATAGCATTCTGTAAACCAACAACTATAGAAATAAAGGCAGTAAAGGCTTGAAAATCTTTGCAAAACGAAAAATTCTACAGTCCATCTTAGAAAGATTCATAGATATATTTTCTATAAAGTTTTTACATCTTTAACAATTCTTTGCATTTTACATGCTCGTTAAACAGGAGTAGTGAAATATTTTGAGTTCTCTCATTCATATTTAACTGTAGTAATAAAAGTTTATTGTAAACATTATATTACAATATAGATTTTATGTATTTTTGTAGTATATAGGTAACTTGGTGCGGTAATTCCAGCAGATCAGTTGCCTAACTTGTTTTCTAGTCATTCAACCAATTTAAACTGAACTATGTAGAACAGCTACTCCACTTGATTTAATTATGGGAGTTCTTGTAGCAATCAAAAACTTATGTTCTCTGTGAATAAATGTATTTCAAAGCTTAAAGCATAAAATATTTTAAACAATGAATGTTGGTATACACATACGAACATAAACGTGTTAACTTTCAATGCTTTTTTGATCTCCGTTGGGCGCAATATATTAATTTGATCAATCGAAGCAAGAGACTAACAATGAAGTAAAACAGGCACTTATGTTCTAAAGATTATAGCGAGATTAATGCGTAAGTTAGATCTGACAAAAAATAATAAACGAAATAAGTATTCTGAAAAGAAATCATGTAACCTAAATATTGTAGTTACAATTTCAATTGGTTAAACTCTGTCATAAATTATTTGTACAGTCACTACACTAAGGATCGATATGTGACAAACATATTACTTTTATACACGAGTTACATGAATATTTGATCAATTTTTTCTTTTTTCTTTTTTGCTTCAGTTGAATCTTGTTTTTCTGGTTTTTCTCTTTCCTCATACACCCTCAGTGATGTAGCTCATGTTGTAAGTCAAGGGCACTCACATAGCTAGGTTACAATGCGCTGGGCAGCAAAACAATTTCTTGCCTTGGCTTTCATAAATACGTTTATAAGATGGTCTAAATTAAGTCTCGAGGTTCATGGTTTACTATGCTTAAGAGTGATAAGTTGCTTAGCCTTACTTGAGCCATGGAACTACGCAAGTAATGTTTAATTAGTTTGAGCTTAAAAAATCACCTTTCTGCTGATGCGGTAGTTACTGGAATGGTTAAAAATAACAAGAGTGTCGTATATAAATTTTTGAAGCTGAATGTTGCCGTGTTACGTTCACAAATTAAAAATTTCGCGACGTCTCTTACCAATAAAAAAGTAGCAACTTTGTTTTTAAACGTACATCGGAAGCTTAACAATTCATGAACAAAGTCAGGTGTTAAATCTTTGTCATATTGTAGACTTAATCGACTTGCACTGTCGTAAAGTTCATTGTCACTAGCTTCAATTAAAAGTTTTGGAGTTATACATTGAAATTTGGAATAAACAATATGAAAGACGGTCATTCTATTTTTAACTGAATAATTATAATATCGAGAACAGAGTTAAAGACTGAAATTTTAAATTTTTCTTCCCGTTCATCAAACCTATAGGCATTTAATAATTCGTCGAAGTGCCTTTTTACGATTTTTGGTTGGTTCTTGGTAAAAGCACTTTGAATTCCCCATCATTGAACTACATATACAGTATCTTTTTAAATTGTTCAAAGTTTTCTCTGAAACTCACAATCTTGAAATGTGCGTTTTGTAAGTATGTGACTGCTTCCATCATGTCACATTGTTTAAACTGCAAATAGCTTGAAACGATGTTTAAAGTTTGTAATACTTTGGACAAAAAGACAATTAATGGCACAAAATCAAGTTTTTCAAAAATTTTCTATAATCTTTGTGCTTCAGATCTCTCAGTAGGCTTACCTCTTAACATTATGTCTGTCAAAGCTTGCAAAACTTCTTTATAATTGTACTTTAAAGTTATCAAAACATCGAATCTTGAAGACCACCGCGTGGGGTTCAACTTTTTCAATGTAGTACCTCTAACGGGTGAATAGTTCAACGTATCCCACCTTTTTATACTATTTGAGAAGAATACATATACTTGGTTAACATTATCAAAAAACCTGGATACCGTTGAGATACTTTTTACGGCATCGTTTATCACCAAATTTAAATTATGATTTGCGCTAGCACCGTCGTATCCTTGTCCACGACATTTCGAGAGTGTAAGATTTTTTTTATAAAAAATATCATTTATAAATGTTAGTAATCCCGATGCACCATGACCCTTTAAAGTAGAAAATCCAGTAAAAACTTCCATGATTTCTATATCTTTGGCCATTTCATTCTGGTCCTTAATCACTTTTGTGAACCGGAACACTAAACTTTACTGGTCTATTTTGGTGAGGTCTTGAGTCGTGTTCAAAATAATTGAAAAAATAGGGGCTTCTCTTATCTCCAATTGTGTTGCTACTAAAGTTATCAGCTCATTTTGCACAGCAGGACTTAAATATTTAACTGATCCGCTTGGTTTTTCTAATAGTTGTTGCAAAACAATGTCGTAGCGGACGATAAAATTAATTACGGACAAGAAGTTTCCACCCAATACGTTGTCTGTGTCCTATTTTGCATGATGCTCTCTGAATGGGAGATTTCGCATGGCCAACATTAATGTAACATCAATTAATCGTCGTAAAACTTGCTTCCAATAACTTGATTCCTTTCGAAGAGTAGATTCCAAATGAGAGTTAATACATTTTTCTGACTTCCAAGTATCATATACTATGCAAACTTCAATGTGCTAATGAGAAATTTCGTGTTTGTTAATTTTTCTGGATAAAGTAGTCAAACTGGAAATTCAATGAATCCCATGAATTTTGAAATACTGTTTTTATCTATCACCAAACAATCAGCAAAGTTCACAAGAACAAACGTTCATTTTCTTAGAATAACACAGCCACTATCTGGATACCTTCAAACCACTTACAGATGCAGTCATATAATAACAACTTCCGTATTCGTCGCGGACAAAAGGACCTTCTAGCTTACAGGAGCCATAATTAATAATAAACTTTTTTTCTCGCCCAAAATGGTCGCCAAAGATCCTAAAACACTTTTCTCGTTCTGGTCCGATTTTTTTGAGATATCTTGAAAAATTAGTTGCGCTTTATTTTTTTCATGCCGTGCTATGGAAGAAAAAATAGCGGTGTCCCTGTACGCCTCTCTCGATTCATAATTATGGAGAGCTCCTTGTGATAGCGGATCTGGTTCTTAACTTTGAGCAACCAATACATTACAACAAGTGTCTACATCTTCGATACTTTTTTTTTCGTTTCCACGTCGGTTACATACAGTATCATGGGACGTTTCGGGTTCGGTCGAAAGCAAAGAGGTTGTATTTGCAGTGCTCGTTGAAGGCGCTACATCAAAAATGGTACTAATTTTTGGAAGTTTAGTTTTCTTCGATTGTTGTTCCAATCGGCGCTTGTGAAAATCTCCACCGCTAGGTTTTCTTTTATTCATTATCTAAGGCATTTAGTACTTGAAAATTTACTTACGATTTCACGGAAACCACCAATGAGTTAGAATTAGAAAGACAGGTAGAAAAAAGAAGAAGAAATCTAATCATGAAGTGTAATAGCAGACACACTGTCACTCATAAAGAAAGGAAAATAATCTGGATAACAATGAATGCTAATAAGGGACTTCAGAATGTTCAGACTAATGCGTTAACTTAAGACATTCGTTTGAAAAGTAATACAATACTCAATTTCACATCTGCTGTGGACAGTAGAATCTTTCTTTCTTTTGTTTTACTTGTTATGTAAATTAAGTAATTCGACGCCTCACTGTCCGTTGATATTGGATTCGGCAGGCGCTTTTTGCTAAAAAGTGTTTTCGTACTTTTATAGATGATATAGCACTGAACATAAAGTGCTAGATATTGTAATATGACCTTTTAAATAGTTTTTTTTTTGTTTTTGCGATGGTTTTTCGTTTCCGCTGTATTTTAACGATCTAGACAAGTGCGATGTCACGTCTCGATGTGCCCTAATATGACCAGAGGCTAGCTCAGCAACCGTGCTGCGTTTGCTGCCCCTGCTGCCTCTAATTCAAGGGGCATGTCTATCGTAATATGACTTCTTCTCTTCAATTAATATAAAACCTGCTCTTTAGATAACTCCTTCAAGAATAACTTCCTGCAAATTAGTCACTTCAAAAAAAAATTAATTCAGAATTTATTCCACACGTATTAAGAATTACAAAACATACCACCATGGACTAGCGACGAACATTTCTTGCGACATTACAGCTAGCACATAATTTATCTGTGATATCCAGTCCTCCTTACTTGATAAATACTCATGGGGGATGTTTTTTTAAGTTCCGACATAAGACAACTTTTTTCTTGCAGTATTTCTGTTAGAGGAATGCATTTAAAACAAAACCATTTGGACGATACGGAAGTAGAAGGTTTTCTTAAATTAACAGATTTGTGTATGAAACAAACCTTTTTCAAAATTAACCATTAATATTACCAGCAAGAACATGGTACGACAATGGGCAATAACTTATGTCCGTTTATGACGAATCTATTCATGGGTAAATTTGAGACAGACTTAAAACGTGATTTGCCTTATGTTCCTAGAGTTTGGATTAGATACATTGATGATGTGTTTGCCATCCTTAATACTAAAATCTGCAATGTGAGGACATTGCATAAACTTTAATCCTAAATTTCCGACAGTTAAATTTAACTTTGAGATGGAGGCAGATGACAGTCTCTCGTTCCTTGATACACTGGTAGTAAGAAATGGTAGTAATCTAGATATAGATATTTATCGTAAGGAAACTAGCACTAAAAGATTCATAACCAATGGCTCAAATCACTGTGGATAGCATAAACTCGCGGCTTTTAACTTTTTGGTCCATAGGTTGCTTCATTTTCCCCTTTCAGTTCAAAATTATAATAAAGAATTGCGGGCTTTTAAAGAAATTGCTGCATGCAATCGGTTTTTAGACGAAATGATTATGAATATAGTTAGGTAACAAATACATAGGATGAGAGTTAAGAACGTAACTACATTAGGTAACGCTAGAGAATAAATAGAAACAAGGTATGTAAAATTACCAAACTTGCTTATACAAAAGGTGTATCTAAAATCTTTTCCAAAATTAATTTCAAAACAGTACCTACTTCACATAATAGTTTGCAAACTCTTTTAGGCAATCCAAAAGATCAAGTGGATAAGCAGGATAGGTCGGGAATTTATAAAATTAATTGTAAAAATTGTGAACAAGTATATGTGGGGCAAACTGAACGACCTATCAAAATTTGCTTTAAAGGACATTTAGCTCATATAAAACACAAACGATGGGACAAGTATGCCGTAACCCTGCATATGTATGGTAAAAATCATGTAGTAGCGAGGTATCCTTAATCAAACATGTGAGTAATAAGCACGAACTTGATTATTATGAAAGTTTAGTGATCTAGAAAAACAAAAAGATTCTAATGAATAATGAAGATCAAGCACCTTTAAGCTACTCAGAATTTATTAAACTTTCACTTTCATCAGATAAGTAACGAAGCGTTACTCGCTGATATATATATATATATATATATATATATATATATATATATATATATATATATATATATGAAATGTTCTTTAGTTCGTCCCAGTCGACCGCTGATAATGCTAACTCAGCTATTGAAACATTCGGTGTTTTTTATCTGTGTGATACGTGGGCGTACTTTGTTTGTTATAGGAATGCAATTAAACCAATTATCACCAGTTATACTTCTCCTCGCATTGATAATTGGTTCAACTAGTCTCACAACTACATCTTCAGGCTTATTACTCATTCTGTATATACAATCTCGTTGCAAGCGTGCACAGATTAGCAAATTATAGAGGTAAAAGGCTTGTGCATCTACCAGAACGTATATCTTTATACAGTATTTACTCGGCTTATTGGGTAATGCTGATTAAATATGCGTCTCCCTCTAAATCCTTCATTTTCACCTCAAGTGTAAAATTTTTGGCAGTTTTCAACAAGATAGTGAATATTTCACGTATTGCTGCAAGTCTATCAGTCTTTTTGTTTTCCTCACTAGTAATCTTATCATCAAATCTTAAGCAACACATTATGAACTTAAAACGTTTTATGCTTATTACCATTCAAAAATTTTCAACTCCATCATCATCATCAGTGCCTCAAATATCTTCCAAACTTTGTCCGTTAATTCTTCAAACTTCGGCTAAATAGATAAGTCCTAATAACGCTTTAAAGCCTGTAAAGTTTACAAGTCAAGCGTCCCGTTTACGGACATAGAATGACTACACTTTCAATATATGTATTTCTACAGGGAAAAATTATTTCTAATACTTCATCAGTCATAAGATTGCTTCAACATTCTAAAGGCGTACGTGCATTTCTGGCTTCTTTGATAACTGGTAGTCTTTTTTAAACACTATGGGCCTTAGTACGAAGTCGAATCGGCGAAAAATTTTTGTATCATTTTGTTTTTGTCTTTTCCTATATAATAGCCATCGCTCACCTCGTGATTCTCCTCATCAATGCCATCTGACTATTCCGTTTCTGAGTTCTCTAAGCGGGTTTCTATATCTTCTTCATCTGTATCACTTTCATCCCCAAAATCCTCTGCTACTCCTGCACCGCCACTGTCTTCTTCGTATAAAATATTGTGGATATATTTTATATCCATATGGTCTTCCAGGTTAAAGGTTTCGTAGAACGGGTCATTATTGATTTCCAAATATTCTGAAAATCCCAAAACATCATATCATAGCGTAATATATGAAATTGGTTATCAAACTAAAAAATTACTTATTTTGCTTATAATCTAAAAAAGTCAATATTAGGGAATGCTTACTACTAAAACAACTTACTTAAGCATAAAACTATAATCCCAATGCTTTTTAAAAGTGTCGGGCGCAATATATCAAAATGATAGAATCAAGTATATCAACAGCGCCGATACTTCCCAGACACTAAGCGTAATGTTCCAGCACAAGTCCAATAGGCGCGAAGCTAGTCAAATGGGGAGGTGTGGCTTAGAGCAGCACGATAATGTATGAGGCATGAGATCAGTGGCGCCCGACGGAAGATAACAAATAATGGCAAGCAACAAAATTTATAAACGGTGAAAAGAAAAATAATAAGCCTGCAATAATAATATGAGTCAAAATACACTATTGAATGTTATATTATTGTTAGCGGTTGTAACTGAATTAAATAATTTATTAATAATAGATTAAATCAATATGAATAATTCATACATTAAATCTATTATTTATCTTGAAAATGACATTCCAGAACATAATCTATGAACGAAAACTAGGTAATAGTAAAAAGTGCTATAATCAAAATCATGTTTAACAAAAATTAATTACATTATAATTATAACTTTCGTTACTAGTTAAAAACTGAAACTATGTGTACATGGAAAACGGAATGTTTAAATTTAATTTAATTCTGATTTTAACTATGTATAATATGTATTTTCAATACTGTGATGTGGTGACCATACAAATTACTTTTAAAAATTTATTAAAATTAACCATTGTGCCATATTTGATATTTTTTATCGTTGGGTACAGATAAGTATTACAATCGACATAAAACTGTGTAAGCAAGATCGATTCAACGTTCAAGGATAAGCAAGTTTATTACAAGCGTTTAAACTTGGCTTTTATTTAATTTTTTACAGTTTGTGCATCGTGAAATGCAAGAAAAGGAACCCTTTACCTACTACCGCGCCCATTAGTACCAGTGACGTCATGCGAATACATCATTTTTAATAATTCTTTGTAGGGCCTCAGAGTAATTTACAACAGCGAAATAATTTTTGTCACTTATTCTCTCATGGGACCATTAATTCCTTCCAGTAATTTTTTAGAGTGCACATAAATAACGTATTAATCCGCACGAGCGGTATGCGATGGCCGATTACGTTGTTCTGTGCACGATAAGAAAATTACCGGATATGAATTAATGCTCGAATGTAGATTCGGCAAGAAAATCCTTGCGACACGGCCATAAAAAGTAAAATTTAAATTTTATTAGAAAATAAAATATCAAGTGGTATCAAAAATTATGCTTTGTAATTTGTAAATGAATGAAATATTATGACAGCCAAAAAAATGTCGCGCTTTGGTACATAATCTTTAGCAAATATCAATGCGGAAACAGAGGCTTCAGTGCCTAAAAACACAAAAAGAAGTAAAATTTTCGTGTGGTGCCTTTTTTTGACCTTTTGTAAGGTAAGAAATTATACGCTGGATGGATCTACATCGAAGCATAAATTTGTAATTTCTGAAACCTTTTATATTTTGACGTTCACCATGATAGTGACTGTCAAAAAAATTATTGCTTAAAAATTTCAGTTAGGTTAGTCAACTTAAAGAAGATTATCAAGAAATTTTGTTGCCTGGAAACCATACCAAAATTAATTTTCCTATTGATTCTAAATTAGTGTCGTACGATTTTTGGCATTATTAAACATTATCCCTTGCATTTTAATAACTGTCATCTTTGATTTCATATTTCAGGTATTTTAATAAACACGCATTAGACTGTGTATTTTTGATAAAATTACAAACCATTCTTTGTTACTCGTTTACACCCTTATAAACAACTTGGTAATACAGTAAATAATATTATGCACTTTGTATACAGCTAAGCTTTCGGTAATAAAATGCTATAGCTCATAAATAACGCCAGATTTATTAGTAAATAGGGTTGAAGTTAGGGTGTCGTTGGATGACGACATTGGTAGCTTACGGTAACAATACGTGTAGTGTTGAAAAATGTTCTAATTTTTGTTGTTTCAACAGAATGCCGCTCTGTCTTTATAAATTTCATTTATTTTATTGCCCTGTTATAAAAATGCTATTTTTAGGAGTTGTTTTTTTTCCACACGTTACCCTCATTTGAGGGTTCGAGCTCGAAGAAAGTGGCTGCTTATTTGACAGTACTATTTACGACTTTTACATACTGAAATGATTTGTTCTTATTGGTAAGCGTTTCTTTTTAGAGTATTTTAGCTCGTAATAGTGTATTTTTTTATAGAGCACTGTCCATTGCTGAAATGGAAGCAATCCTAAGCGACGATAATTTTTATCAATCTGACGAAGAAGTAAATCTAGATATTATTTTGATTCCACCAAATTTTGATACAGACGAAGAAGAAGTGGATGATGGTATCACGTTGAATGATGTACCGGAGGTACCTGATGTTTCAGGTGCTTTTGAAATTCATGGTCATATAATGGGACAAGAGCCATAGTTTCTTCTATAGAACCACAGCCATCCACATCTGGGCAAGATACAAGTCCAAGCCAAGTTCGATCTCGAAAAGATTCTGGTAAATTTGTAGTTACAAAACGGAGACTGGCAGATGATGTAGCAGAAAATTAGTGAAACACCACAGCATAAACCGTTACGTGACCTGTCAAATGAAGTAGAAGAAGACCTACAAAGGTTATTCTCCCACACAACTTTTTCAATTATTTTGAAACGAGGTGATTAACCATCATACTGCTAGAGAGACTATTCGCTATGCTTCTTCCAAAAACCAGAAAAATCTTGCTTTTGATGTGGAAGAATTAAAAACCTTTCAGGGTGTTTTGCTATTATCCGGCTACAATAACCTACCTTCTGAAAAATTATGTTGGTCAAATAATCAGGATGTAGAAAATTGTATAGTAAAATCTTCTAAACATAACAAGATTCTTTTCAACAAATAAGCATTTTTGCACAAAATTTGACAGTCGACAAAATGATTGTTAAATAGTACGGAAGACACGGCCTCAAACAACTTATCAAGGGAAATCCCATTAGATTTGGATACAAGTTTTGGGCTCTATGGGGCTTATCTGGCTTTTGCTACAAGTTGCAATTATATACTGGAGCTTCAAATAATCCTGAGGTGCAAGATCTTGCTTTAGGAAATCAAGTAGTGTTAGATATGCTTGAACCAGTGAAGTTGCCACTAAGTCATATAATTTATTTTGACAATTTTTTATGAGCTTAAACCTTTTGGTACACCTTAAAACATTGGGTTTTCGTGCTTCAAGAACGATGAGAGAAGACAGACTACAGAAATGTCCACTTCCTAGTAGTAAACAAATGAAGAAATCAAGAGGTCATTACGGATTTTGTTTTGATAAAAAAGATAGGTGCTTGTTGTAAAATGGATGACAACAAAAGTGTTACGATGGGAAAAAATGTTGGTTCTGTTTTCCCATTGGCAGCATCTCAGTGGTTCAGCCAAAAAGAAAAAAATACAATTCTGTGAAGCAAGCCCGCGTGGATAGTAACTACAACAAGTTCATGGGGGGGGGGTGATGATCAACACGTTTAGTTTCACGGCAAATATTCTACAACTTTGAGAGGTAAAAAATGGTATGGACCTCTCTTTACAAATTTAATTGACATGGGTTGTCAACTCGTAGATTTTAACATCGAGCCATTCACGGAAAAGCAGCTTTATCTTTGTTAGAATTTAGAACAAATATAGAAATGACTTATTTGAATCGCATTCGAAGGCGTCTAGATCAGCTGGTTCCAGAAGCTAGGTACGATGGAAAAGCTCATTACATTGCAAAAAGGGATAAACTGAGAAGACGTCAAGCACAGTTATGTAAGGCAATACCCAGAACATATTGTTGACACTGCGACACAACATTGTGTATAGAATGTTTTGAAAATTATCATATAAAATAAAGTGTAATTGGTAATTACATAATATAATAATTATTGACACTCCCTTTTTAAAATGCTCTATATTTTATAATCTTTTTAAAATGAAATGTTAATAAGTAGTAGAATTTGTGTTTTGTTTAAAATCGTTATCACTAAGCAAGTAAATATGTACAACTGTACATATAGAGAACACACCCACATTAGCCCAATGTCATGTCAGTAAGGGGGCGATAAAATCCAACACTAATAAGAAAAAATTTAGGATAATTATTTTTTACAAGCGGTTTCAAAAAACAAAATGTTGATATTCCAAAAAAAATGTACTTGGTATAAACTGCGCTAAAAAGTTTCGTGGGAGTTACAACGTAATGATTGTTACAGGCTAAACACTCACTAGAGCATCCAGCCCGTAAAAGCAATTTGTGCCACGCATAGCTCTGTGGTGCGGGCGGCGTTCTTGCTTAAAGATAGTAAAAGGTACTCGTAGCAACTCCGAAAATCGTCAAATACGGTAGATAAAGTTAAAAAGGCGCCACCTGTTAAAAAAATTTATAGCGGGAAAACGTCATAAACAGATGTTATATTGGTCTAACAGGAAACCAAAACGTTCACTCAAACATCATCTACTTCTACAAAGTCTACTCCAAAAATATTAACGCCAGGTTCACCTAAGCTTTAATAAAATCTACGTCAAAAATTATTAGCTCAACTTGTAATGATCCTGACAAATCCTTAGAAAATTTTCCTTTCCTAGAAATAATTCATATTAATCCTTATTTCCAAATTGTTTCCTCAACTGTGTTATCATTGTTAATAAATGATATCAGTTGTTATTCCGTTTTCCCACTACGGCCTTTTTCCTATTTATACCAGAACCCCCAGCCATCAAAGCTCAATTCATTCATTCATTCATATTCTGATTTTCTTACCAGACCAAACATTTTTATTATACCTGAACTGATACCTTTTACCAGAGACGTTCAACTTTTCCTGTATTTAAACGCTTAAAAACGGCTTCACCAAACAGTTCACAACCAGAAATTCACCCTTCCTCTCCTATTGAAATCATCCTGACTGATTTCTTTCATTTATTAAACCAGATTAATTACTCGACACCCACTTCCAATAAAACTCTACTCGACTAGACACCAATACCCAAAACCCATTCATCCCCCTTGTTGCACCCTCACCATCTAAGTTACCACCAGCCCTGACAACCATCAGGCCCGAGACCCACTTAATCCACTTTCATGCTTCACATTACCCCTATCGTAGACCCCTTGTTGCATCGATCCAACTTAGATCCAACTTAGTGCACCGAGTTGGGAGTGGAAAAGGTGTCATAGGCACGCTTTAGTAGAATTGCTGGAGTTATTCACCCCGTATTTTCAACTAACTCGTACTTGGTTGTTTTCCCTACCCATACTTGATTTCACTACAAAAGTGAAAAGTGCTTTAAGGAACTCGTACTTTGAATTAGTAATACGGGCTGTACTTGCACAGGTTTTATAGTTCAAATTATAAATATAGACATAGCTATCTGTCTGGTAGTATCAGCCCCGATACATAGCCATATCTATGCAGGAAGCCAACGCTCAAGTCACTGCCCATATGTATAAGTAGTATTTGGCGATTTGGGCCCCGACTACACAATCTTACATCCAAATAATCCCAAGTTACGCTCTATCATCGCCAAAATCATACTCAAACCGCCCGAGCACGTTATTACATATCCACTCCCTTAAGTTACAATTTATAAAGATATAAAAACACATGGTCAGTGGTGGTCCTAAACACTGAAAATACTAATTCACTGACAAGACTTACCTGGATTAACTTCTCACTTAGACGTATTACACCCCGATAACACTTAATTATCCTGAGCACCTCCCGATACGAATAATTAATCCTTAGATTTTTCACTGATAACGATATATATCAAATTCGTAACAACTATATTTTACAGTCTCACCAACAGAGGGCGTAACTGGAGACTCTTAAATCGACCAGTGCAGTCCGGATAAAGAAGGGCGCACCAGAAACATATGTTAATTTATTTATTTTTCCTTTATTATTTATTTAGAACATTATGTATTTATTTTTTTTCCTATTTAGTATTCCGCTTTAGTTATTTGTTATTTATTTGAATAAATGGTTATAATTTGAATATATTGCCATTGATCAATTACCTGCACCAAATAGAAAAGAGCGGGTGAACGAAAGAGAAAAGTAGCCTGAATCACGGCCCTGAAAGTCTCGTAGCCCAAAATTATAGCAACCAGAAGTGCGTTTATAATGAGTATTACAAACTAATCCAAGAATAATTGGAAATACTACTGTTTTATTATTCAATTTAAACTAAAAATATACGTCACCACAAACTAGATAAACATGATCAAAAATCTATGAAACTCTAACATTTATCAAATGTCGATATTGGGATGTAGTACTTAAATTCCAAAATAAGTTACCTAGCTGTCATAACAAACAATTATATTCGCTTACGTGTTCGGCAAATCAGGCACTACAATGTGTCCAATCGTTAAGTCGATACCTATAAAACTACTTCAAAGATCTCTCACAACTTTTCGAGATACCCTCGTATAAACAAAAAAAAATGCAATCGGCTGTTCGTCCAACAAACTCATACTACGTTATCTAAATGCATTACGTCAAACCATAATGAATCTCATTCCTGAAAAACTTACCTTTAATTAATTACTTAAAAAACTGAAATAGCTTTTATCAAATTAAGGTAATTACTAGCAAGCTTAAATGAGAATCAAAAGGATTCTAATCTTTTAGCTTATTACATTACGTCAAAATTGTAGCACATAGTACGAATCACAATAGATTAAAATTTATCAATAAAACAGTTATAAACTATAACAATGGTCGTATATTATGACATTTACATCTCAAATTTTGACATAGTTACTTAAAAAAAACATTAAACTTCGCACTTCCAAAACAAGCAATCTAGAATAGAACTAATAAAATTCAACCTGCGCTTGCAAGGCCCTTTAAGGTCAGTAGCCTTGTATTATAAACAAATACCTTTCATTGAATACAACAGAAATAATACAAAATATCGGTAATACAAAATAAGGATATAAACAACAAATTGTCAGGATGAATACGCCTGTTTCCAAAATTTCCTGAAGGGCCTTTATACGATAGGTTACACAAGCAAGCGTTGGCATCCTCCCACATAAACACAAAAAAATAAATAAAAAAACACACTTTATTATTATCACCAAAAATAAAAGATAAACGTTACCTTACATAACACCAACAATAAAATGATGTTCTTCCTCCTATGAACTACGACAATCGGTCGGACACCAAGTCCTCTAGCTATTCTAAATAACTCGACAGTTGGCTATTACGGTACGCTTTCCATGTGAAATTTCGCAAACGACAAATCATATTCATATTTACTCGAACATAATTTACTACGTTACTTCAACCAAAACTATGTTAACTAATTCTTCATTTGATTCAACGTAAATGCACAACTATTTACAAAGCATTACTTGATTAATTTTACTCATTCGAACTTAATATTAAAATTCAGTATACATATTTAATCGGCCTCTTCTTATTAACGATATTTACAAAGTTCTTGACGAATATTATGGTTACACTTAAACTAAAAGCTTTCTTTATTTACAGCGATAATTGTTTATTATGCGCTTAGCCATGTACACGAAGTCGTCAACACTTGAACTATTTACTTTTGATCCGCACACCAGGCGCGATAGAACTACAAAGGGGTTAGGGCCAGCACCATTCGCCACTGAACCCAAAATTCCATGGACGAGAATATGTCGCTATGTACGACACCGATACGATAAATACTCCAGGAGGCGAGAAGATACAAATAATTGAGGTTAACGAAATCAAATTTTTCACGGTGTATGATTTCAATCCTAATGTAAATTAATTCTAACAAAAGAAATTCATTTTAAACTAAATACGACCAATTCTAATCCGAAATGCAATATAAAGCAAACGATATCTGAATTTAATTTTAAAATAATGTCAATTTACTTCTTCAACCTGTATGAGAGTTTAGTCAATAGAAAAAGAAACGAGAATAAAAATACGTACAGGGCGTTCAAACACACATTATCATAAATTACCAAGATGAGACATAGCTTCACGAAAATTTTTTGTTGAAACACCATTAAATTAATGCAAAATAAACCAATCAGATTAGAAATACAATATCTTCTTCACACTATTTTAACCAATTGTACAACCCCACCAACCAAATAAGTCTGTTGGGTAGCCGTGGTTTGGTATCGCTGTATAGTTACAATCAGTGGGAATAGTACTTTGGCGGTAAATTTAAACGTGTAACATTGTGTATTTACAAGTTACTAATTGTTTTTATTTTTGAATTAGGTTAAGCGAATGCTTCACAGATTCGCTCCTTTTACAAATTTTTCTTATGTACCTACGTTCTTTAACAAATATGGTAAAACTGTTAAAAAAAATTTAGTAGACAAGTACCAGAATTATATTTGAGAAGGAATCAAAAATTTTAAAAACAAAAGAACAAAACATATTTTTTGCACCAAATCATGTCCTTTAGTACCTCCAAACCGGACTAAAGTGTATCCTAGCAATGCATAATCAAAAAACGTCAAATTTGTATTCACTGATTTATATTTACTTTGATGTTTACATCAGCACAATTGAGAATATTAAATAATCAATTTGTTTCATCGACAGTATGCCGTACAACTCTGTTTGATGTAGTACATGTGACAACTTTAGAAATTAGGCTAAAAGCTTGTGTGGATCCGGAAATTTGGGGTGCTTCTATATCACCATGTTCAAAAATTTTGTCGGCGATGGTTTTTTTATTATTTATGGAATTTTCAACGTATCCTTCGGCGGCGGCTGCCTATTTCTATCCACCAGGCCTTTTTAAAACATTCACGGATGCACCAGTCAGCTAATAAAGAGGCGGATGTGCGTCGAAAGCAGTGCCCAGTATATAATGATGAATCGGGTAGATTTAAGAATTCTGCTACTTTTTGGAGTAGTTTTCCAAATATATTTTTGCCGACTGGCTGGATAGTACATTTATTGTTGTGATAACAAACGAAAAATCTTGAATGAGGGGTCTTAGCCTTTCTTAAAACCCTATACTTCCGGTAAAGTTCATTAAAATTGACTCTATTTCGATCTGAATTTTTAACAATGAAATGCCTCTCTATTTTGTGCTTGGTGTTTTTAATATTAATCAGAATTGAGCGACCCAAATCAGTTACACCGTTCACCATCAACTGAACCAACTCTTTTCCTCTAAAAGCCCCTGCAACACCAAAAACCTGAAAATTATTAATTTATGAATATTGTCAAACTAGTTTCTACCGCAATCACTAACTTTTATCGTTAAGAACTGATTGTCTGGGGCTTCCAATAAAAATTTGTCAACCTGGTCTGATGTTAGTGTGTTCGCTTTTTTCTTATATCCTTCACTTCCTCTTTTCATCAGCGCAGTCAATTTGTAGTATCCAAATTATTTCTAACATTGAGCATAGTCTTTAGCGTGGAATAATGGGCCCAAAATGTTAAAGCAGAAAGAGTCCTGAATTTTTCCGTGAAAAACACAAGCAAAGCATCTTCCCTGAAATTTTCCACGTTTCGTTCACCACACCATTTTACGAATATCTGATACTGCACTTCGTATATTTTCCTTGATTTTGTTCACAAAATACCTTCTATCGCCTCTTTCTTTAAGTTAAAATCTTCCATTTAGAAAATTGTTATCACGAAAATTGATGACGCTTACAAACTACTAAGATATTCACCTGATAGGCATTTGTCAAATTTTAGAGTCACAAAAATAGTATGTTTACCGCGAGACTAAAGTTACTTAATCCCTTGAACGGGTGTTGCCCTCGGACAACAGGCTCCACTCGCGTGATTAAATGGGTCACTTTTATCCCGTGGTATATAATATACTATTTTAAAATCGTAAAAAGTTATTAATTAATTAAGAAAGAAAGAAACAAGAACATTTTTATAAATTTTATTTATAAAATTTATTCATTTATTCACTTTCTATAGCTTCATCTAGCAACCCATCGTGTTGGTACATTTCTTTTTCTCATTGTTTCACATGTTTGTAGTATAGATTCCAATCTAAAGAACCTACCTTACTAATTTTTCAATTTCCAGATCGCTTTAATTAACGTTATTCATGGCAAACGCCATATCAATTCTAATAGATGGAGGTCGCAACGGTCAGGTGCAAGGCGCAGTAGTTTGTGACCATGTTTTTTCAACAGTTCATCAACGTAATATGTCTTTGTATTATATTATATATGTATTGTATTTAATTGCTTTTCAAACCACAATAGTTCAGCCTTTCGCATATCGTTGGTTGGACACTCCGTTTTTGTCTAACCATTCCCTCATATTTGATTTACCTGTGGCCTGTGACAGTGATTTGTACACCATGGTAAGGAGCATCGTCCATAACGACAATCCCATTTAGTGGAAAATTTAGGATTAACTGCGTTTCCAACCACCTCATAAAATTATTACGGTTCATATCATCGTGGTAATCTCCAGACTTGCTTTTTGATTTAAAAATGAGAAGTGCATTATCAGCGAAATATTACGATCCTCCTGCATGAACAATTTTATACTTCTGGCCGGTTCGGTCAGTTATATGAACACCCGATTCGTCCAGCACTTATTGACTCCTTATGATGGATGGATATAAGTTTCGTCTAAAAATGTCACTGGCCTCTTATTTTCTCCTAAGGCGTCATTTTGCTTTATTTTTCGTAAATAGCGAGAATGACACGCAACATTGTTGTTACGTTCCATCAATAATTTTGCTTTATTGTTGCATTTTTTTGTATTTAAAGCAGATTTGTAATAAACATTTCCTCATTTACCCCCAACGTAGCCAATCCTCTCCTTCATTTAATTAACTGAACTGCTAATCGTATGAACTATTTTATCTATCGTGTAAACTTACTTAACGGTTCCCTTCAAAATTCCTAAATCAAAATCATCCAAAATTATTTTGCCGAAAGCTCCACTTTGCCGTTTTTTGGAAGACGACCTCAAGATCAGCAAGTTTAGCATCACTCCTACAAAATAACAATAAGCACCTGTTTATTTCAGAACAACATTAATGAAATACAAATTACTTACTTTTTGCTATGAATTTTATTGATTTCCCAGTAAAATTTCCAAAGTAAATGTCTACACACCGGTAGTTTTTGTCGGTCGAAAACCACATTTTTAATATTATATCCGGCTTCGGAATTTTTCCTTTTACTTGCCATAAATAAATACATTAATATCAAATACGTAAGTAAAAATATATATGTTAAGGTTATGAATTATTTTCATTTTAAAAATACTTTTTGGACGATTGAGCTTTTTCATTTATTTACCACATCTGTTTCCAAGACAGTAGGACATGTTTACTGGTTGCGAGGCCCAATTCGTCGGTAAGATTTTACTTACCGACGTATTTTAATTACCAACGTAAAATTATAATAGGTACTATATTTCGCAACAGTAAAAACAAAAAATTTGGACATTTCTATTTAAAACGTCAGTTTTGACTTTTCTTTTATTTAGTAGAAATTAAATAATTTCAATTGTGGTAAATTTAATACAATCGTGCAAAAAACAGTATGAGCATTACGAACCTTATGGTTGTACCAGTCTCCGGCCCAATTGGATTACCGTCGACAAGTAAACGTCCCTTACTGTTCTTGACACTCAATATTCTGTAACTACCTTATTTCGAATAAAACGAACAAAAATAGTCTTAGAAAAACTGCTTTACAAAGATGAACGAAAGCAGAGAAAATTGAAACGCAAACACGCGATAACCTGCCACTTTCATAAATAAAAACTCGGTACAACTTTCACTTTTGCCACGGAAGGTACAACGCCGACAGAAGTGGCATTGGCTTAAGCTATTACCGCCACGAATTTTTAAAATTAGCTGGCATATTTTCGGATGGACTTTTTTGTTTGCTGGCGCAGTATTAAAGGATTTAAAACAAAATTGAACAGTACGCGAAAGTCACAAAACCAAATTATAACCGCACCCGAGAAATGTGACAGGGACGGTTCATATTTACTAAAATTCTTTTAAGCGTTGGTGTTTACTATCATTATCTTTAGCGGTAATTATGTATTAAAAAATATCTACATACAGATATTCAGAATGTTTAAAAACAAATAGTTAAATTTTTATAAAGTACTAGCTGTACCCGTCGCTCGTGGCTGCGATCTCCTCATAACCTTAATTGAAGAGTATGTGTACCAATTTTCGAGTCAATCGACCTATAGAATAGAAAGTTTTACAAAAAAATTCAACCCCACATTTCACCCTCCTAGTGGTAGAATTTCATGTGCAATTTCATGTCTCTAGTACCAGCAGTTTAGGCTGTGCGTTAATATATAATTCAGTCAGTGACTCAGTCAGGACGGTTTCTGTGTTGTGCAAAATTTTGAATGAATAACATATTACTATACCGTGTGTAAACTTTCAAATCGGAACGTAGAGAAATAACATAGGAAATCAGTTATTTGTAGATTATTTCTCCCCAAGTTCCTCTACAAGAGCGAAAGAGTCTTCTTATACCAAACACTTCTTAAATAACTGCTTTTCGAAATTATAATAAAGTAATCTAGTTAATATTTTAAACATTCAGAAAATACAGTGTCAATTTTTTTTTTAAACGTGTGCCGATGTCTCTTATTACAACTAATATTCAAACAGGCCTCCATTTTCCTGCAAATAATATCCCACCCGATTATAGAGCGCGTTTCGAACTTGCTCGAGTTGTTTGTTGGTTATTAATAAGTGAACATTCGGCAAGAACTGCTCCTCTCAAAGAATTAGTATTTAGGTGGCGATTTGTATAAATTAGGTTTTTGAGAGAGAAGAAGTCATAATGTGCTAAAACATTAAGAAGGACACTTGTTCTTTCACTTTTGTGACGTCATTTGAACTTGGGAATTCCCCAAGGCCTGCTACATGGCTGACCTCGATTTGACCTTGAAGCCCAGTGGGGGCCGTATTTTTGATCGGTATTGTAGAAAACGCTGTCATAGATTTCGTAAAATAGGTTTCGCTAGCCTTAATAAAACACTTCTGCACAACACGTCTTTCTTTTCTTCTTCCATAATCTCTATCTAGTTTATAGTCAGACAATTGAAACTACAGACCGATTCGAAAAAAAGAGAAAAAATAGTAAGGTATGCAATTTCTGTCTATAAACTACATAGAGGTTATGGAAGAAGAAGAAAACAAAGACGAAATACGTGTTTTATTCATGCTAGCATGCTATTTCACGACATCTACGACAGCATTTTCTACAATAAGAATTATTTTTTAAATGTTAAGAGAGAAAACTTACACGCAAGCGGTTTATTTTTGTTCCTTACATTGTTTTTTTTATATCTATTAAAATTCGCCATGTGCTTAAACCATGTAATAACTACAAGAGATATAAATTTTTAATATACATTCCCCTAATCATAGTATTAGATATCTACTATTTATGTTGAATGTAATTTTTATGTATAAAGTGTGTCCCATTTTCGATGATATTTCGGGGTATATCACTTACGAGTAAAGTTACAGAGTTGAGGTTTTCACAATACCGTGAGAAGAACACTGGTAAAAACAAAACTCTCATTTCTGAGATACATTTCTGAGATACAGGGCGAAATTAACAATATTGCATTTTGGGACCCCCTTTTATCTCCGTTATCCTTTAATATATGGCAAAGGTGATAATTGGATCTTATACAGTTTTTTACGTAGAATACAGTGGCGTAGTCCTATTTTTGGTGTAAGCTGTCAATTTTTAGCTATAAATAAAACTTATAGTTTTTTAACGGAACACCCTGTATATTTTTCTTTCGTTTGATTGGAAATTTTGTAACCTTTACAAAAAAATATAATACATGATGTGTTTTTTAAATAATAAACCTAAAATCTATGATGTCACAAAATCTGCGTAATAACATAGTGTATATTATATAGCATTAGAGTTACTAGGTCGTGAGTTAATTATATTAGGATATTACAAACTTAGAAATTTTAAAAAAGCTAAATCAGTTTTAAGGTAGAATAAAACTGAAAAACTTAACATAATATTAACTCGATAGTAACCCTTTTAATAGATTTTCACCTTAAAAGAACTGCTCAAAATGGTTGCCATTTTCCCGAACGCAATGTTGACATACAGTGGTTATTCTTTTTAAAGCATTTAGAATAATTATGGGTCGTCTTTGCAAGTTTTGCAATGCCGCATTGGTGGCATTAAGTAATTCATCTATTTTCCGATGACGGATACTATAAACCTTATTTTGCAAGTAGCCACATAAAAAAAGTCTAGCATGGACAGGTCAGGTGACCGTAGAGGCCATCTAATTGGTCCATGAGTACCGATCCACGTTTGCGGGAAATAATTGTCTAAAAAAGGTCGAATAATTACAGCATTGTGTGCGGGCGCGCCATCCTGCTGGAAATGTATCCTGTTAAGATGAGCTAAAGGAACATTGTCTAGTAACACGGGGATAACATCTTACAAAATTTCAGGATATCTGTTCCCTGTAAGACTTCCTTCATATATTCTGTATTCTATTTGTTGGCCCAAAATAAAGCAAGCTACGCTAAACCCAAATCGACTCTGTTGCTCTCTTTCGAATAGCACATGATGATTTTCTTGGGACCAATCCCTAGTATTACGCCTCATTGAAAATACCTGCACTCGAAAAGTAAGCCTCGTCGGACCATATTATAAATCTAGCAAAGTTATTACGAATTTGTTCCAAATACCAGTTGTAGAACAGTAAACGACGTTCTGCATCCCCAAGATGCAAATGTTGAACAATTTTAATCTTATAGGGCTTAAATTTATATTTGGTCAATATTCTTTGAACCCTAGTCTTGGAAACACCAATATCCTACTCTAGAACTCTGCATGATTGTGCAGGCGTTGCCTCTATACATGCTAAAACGTTAACTTTATCCTTATCGCTATTTTCCTTATTATACTTTTTTAGTCGGGGTTGGATAAACGATCCATGTTCTACCAAATTTTTTTATTCGAGATAACATTAAAAGACAAGGTTGCCTTCTTTCTGAATATCTATAAATCCAAATGATATTTAATTAAAAAATAAATCCACATACGTCAAAAGATAAATAGGTATTCAAACAAATCTGTTGAAATTCAGTTGGGAAGCCTCACGGGAGTTTTCATTGCTCTCTATAAAACATACTAACATGTCAAACTTTTCAAAATGTTGATAATTTTCATTTTCAGCCATTGTAACGAATACAATATTAAGCAGAGCATATAAATTTTACAACTGACAGGTCTTGACAAGTGTTTAGCAAATGATTATTTAATTGTTCCAATAATCACGGCCTACTAATTCTAATGCCATATAATACACACTATGTCATTACGCAGATTTTGTGATATCATAAATTTTAGGTTTATTATTTAAAATACACATTATGTATTATATATTTTTGTAAAGCTTACAAAATTTCCTATCAAACGCAAGAAAAATATACAGGGTGTTCCGTTAAAAAATCATAAGTTTTATAGTTAGAATTGACAGCTTATAGCAAAAATATGACTACGCCTCTGGATTCTACGTAAAAAACTGTATAAGAACCAATTTTTACCTTTGCCATACATTAAAGGATAACGGAGATACAAAGGAGGTCCCCAAATGCAATATTATAAAATTTCGCCCTGTATCTCAGAAATGTAGCAGGATATGAAAGTTTTGTTTATACCAGCGTTCTTCTCACAAAAAAATAGCACTGTATTGTGAAAACCGCAACTCTGTATCTTTACTCATAAGTGGGATACCCCGAAATATCATCGAAAATGAGACACTCTGTACCATGTAAATGCTATTTTTTTTAAATTCGTCTTTAAATGAGGAAAAATACAACTTTCAAATAAACACCGAAATATTTGTAAAAAACGTATTAAAGTGAACGTTGTCTACACATAAGAAGCAGCAGAAAAATTAATATATGTATTCACAGACACACAATTGATTTCTGTGTACATTAACAAAAACAGTAGAAAAAAAGTGTGTATCTACAAATGAGAGAGTTATCGTGAGTATTTATAACAAACATGTATAAGTATTGTACACTAGCGGTTTCTTCAAATAGTCGACTAAGTCGATATATTTTACTTACAGATAGAGTAGGTTTGTTATTGTACTTAACAGAGAACAAACCTCTAACTCTTCTTTAACCCACGCCACTGTAATATGTTTTCACAATAAATATTCGGTCTACATTACAATAGACATTATCATTATTCATGTTTGTAAGTAGGTACAAAGTAATTAAGTAGGAATAAGATTTGACATATTTTCTGAATAATTAAATTTACTAAATTATCTTATATTAATTTTAAAAAGCAGTTATTTTGGTAGTATTAGGAATTAGAAGACTCAGAAAATAACCCTCTTTCGATAGACACTGTTTGCGCTCTTGTAAAAGAAAGAGTATGGGGAGAAATTATCTGCAAATAACTGATCTCCTATGTTATTTCCCTATGTTCCGCTTTGAATGTTTACACACGGTAGATAACTGTCCATAGGGTACTTATCATATTTGTCCTTATTTAGAATGCAATGCTAAGTTTAAAGTTTGCAAACGTGTGACAGATTACAAAAAAATTGTTAACGCATCTTTCGAACACTGATAAATATAAAATTTTAGTATAAATTCCACAATCGGCGTCGGAATGTTACAAGGCAACGTGCTTCTGAATTCAGTAGAAAAATTACTAAATAATTAAGATATTTCTCCTTTGGGTTGTAATCGTGTATTTTAATGTATGTCTTTTCCAAATATAAGCGTTTCGGTAACAATTACAGCTGTCGTCATCAGTAGATAATCTCCATTTTGTAGATAGTTATCTTTTACTGGTGACGATAAATGTAATTGTTATCAAAACGTTTAAATTTAAAACAAACACGATCACAATTATAATCAATGACTGTTTAAGTTTGCATTTTCAAAATTATTGCGTAATTATCAGTGCCCCCTGGGATATTACTACGGATAATTAGGCAATACAATATTTTCTCAATGGGATGATATAGCACTAGTGCTTAAAATTGAATATATTCCCTTTATCCGAGCATACCCATTTTGAGTTTATAAGTGAAAAAATATCAAAACATCAAAAACCGTTTTTGTTTACTAATAAGTAGTTACAGCGCAGATAAGCAATGAAATAATGACCATTGATGTTGATGTTACAGTTAGAAACGAGTTTCTAATTATGTTTTGTTCTATAATACCCGTCCGGTGTTACTAGGGGGTTACTAAAACAATGAGTTCATTGTCAATGCATAGACATTGCAACTAATCCTAATTATAATTAATAATTAATCTTCTAAAAATTAAATAAAAAAATAGTGTTAGTCATTAATCATTGAACATATACAGGGTGTGGCGCGAAGAGCTTTGATTAAAGGTAATGGCGGATAAAGTTAAGTTAAAAATCTGAAATTACGAGGTTGTAGGTTTTGGATGACGCTGAGTTCAAATATAATATTTTCCTGAATGTGGCACTTCCGGTTATACCGGAAGTAGACGTCAACTTTGTTATTTTAAATGAAACCTAATATTTTTTATATTATTTTCGAATTCTACATGACATTCTAGATAAAATCTGTGTACAATGTCCTATACCAAAAATGAAGTATTTTCGAGATATGTCGATTTTTTAAAAATTTTGAAAAAATCCTAGTCCACATTGAATAACGATATCTCCATTAATAACGAAGCTAGTGACGTGAAATTGTAACCAATAAACAACAAGCGCTTGGCCGTTAACTCCATATATCCATCTCACTGATATTTCATACTGGGTGTTTTAAACTTAGCCGCCAACATTCACAATTTAAATCATTCATAAGTTGCTTACTTTAAATAGAACAACCTGTATTTTATTACATTTTCCGCTGTATTTTTTTAAGCCAATTCGTTTGGTATCGGTATTCTCTATACCTAAATCCAACCACTTTTGAGATATTTCATTATCTTGGTTAAAATATAACATTTAATTATTTCAACATCAGTAAAGGGTAGGCAATGGCTGTCAAAGATTTGATAATTAGAACGTTAATTGTTTAGGTTGTTTTGACAGTTTTCTTTACCAATTTGTATAGTAAATAATGGCAAATGTAGGATTTACTAATGATAATTTTTTAAATCTTATTATTATTTACGGCGAGTGTACTAGAATTGTTGAACGGACTTGCCGTGTTTTTGCAGAAAGATATCCAAATTGACCAAATGCAACTGGTGATATTGTAAGAATATTGCTTAGAAACTGCCGTCAGTTTGGTCAATTTAAGGCAAAAATTAATAAAAATGAACAACTAGTAGACAGTGATATAAACGAAATTAATGTTTTGGGTTATTTTACGGCCTCTCCAAATGCTTTATTAGAGATTGTGAGAGAGATCTTACTTTGTCGACGAGAACAATTCATTGCATTTAAAAAAAACACAAATGGAAACCATTTTCATATCATTTGGTGCAACACTTACAATTAGGTGATCTTCCTCGAAGGGTAGAATTCTGTGAATGGTTTTTAATGAAGACCCAAGAGGATAAAAACTTCATAAATGATGATGATGAAGCAAAGTTTAGCAAAAATGGATTATTTAATAGACATAATTCCCATTTTTGGTCTAATGAAAATCCACATGTTGGTAGAGAGCTTTATTTCCAAGATAGTTAGAGTTTTAATGTTTTTTGTGCAATAAAAGTCGATAAAATTTTA
>JARFJB010001211.1:1512500-1707500 GCA_036346205.1 Vesta saturnalis | reverse complement strand
GTCGGTGTTAAATAAAGCGCTAATCCAAAACTGAAAATGTTAGATTTTACAGACTATAACAGAAGTTAATGTTCTAAAGTAATGTTAAATAAAGTGCTAATTAAGTAGTATCTGGGAGTTAAAGGAGGCACTGGTATATTTCTGTATTTTAAACTGTTGAAACTAATTGAAATTTTTTTACAGTTTACGCAACTAACTGTAATTTTTAACACTGAAGTAAATGGTATTGATACATATGTGGGTTTCGATGTTTTTAATGAAGCTTCCTAATTATAAATGGTACCTTCATATTTACTACTTTCAATAAATTTTGTACCAAATAATATTGTTAAAATGAGCCTTTATTTAACACCGAATTTTGAATGATCGTCTGCCACGTTTTATGACACCAATGTGCTTTAAAACTCAACAGATCATTAACTGCATCGATTAGGATGCTGGCAGCAGTAATACCGCAAGATAAAATAACCTAAACATAATGAATATTTTGTTATATTTTATTAAAAAATGTTAAATGTGCTTTCTTTAATATATGCTCTAAATGCAGTTAGTTATGAAATTGATATAAAGTTAGGTGTGTACGTGGGAAGCGGAGGAAAAGGAAAGGGTTCTCTACTCATCTACAGGTAAAGTAAGCAAACTGTTCTAGCTCAATGTCGGTTGAGAACAGGATTTAGAGAAAATAGGTGTTATTGCCAGACGTCAAGAGCCGCTCCCCTTTTTAGAGAGAAGCACCACTATCCCGACTCTTGGATAGTGATGGTAAATGAGATGAGTAGGGAGAAACAGAGAAGGAAAGCACACTAGGTAAAGAAATAAGAAACTGGAGTAGTGTGAAGTAAACAAAAATATAATATTCAGCTCAGTCGAAATAATCATGCGTGTGTGGATCTATTCCACTCAAAATTATATGTAACAGGCAAAAAAAGGTAGTTTGTGTCTAAACTATACCAATAAACTGTATCGTAAAAAAAACAAAAAAAAATTGAAAATCTGTTTTAAGCAGATCCAATAAAATATTTGTCATTAAGGTTATTAACCAGGATAAAAAAAAATTAACGTTCGCAAGTTGTAATGGATTCAGTAACTTTGAACCCCACCAGTAATTGTTAGCAAAAACAAAAAATTTCAAACTAAACGCTTCCCTTCAACAATGTTGGCCTGAAAGAAAACAAGTATATATCACGCTACTCAGAGTTTAAAAAAATCACACAACCCAAAAATGCACTTGCTGTCGTTGTACAGTATTTAAAAGAAACAGTAATACGTTTAGAATACTCGGTAAACATAAATAAATTTATAATATATGTTTCGAAAGAACAATTCAATCCACCAAATTTAGTTATCTAATAATTAAAGTGAAGTAACAGCAAAATGCAGTCACCAAACTGGCACTGAACGTTCCTTCAAAAGGTTTACTATGAGTAAGGAGCATTTTTTAATCTTAAAACTTCAGATGTGACTCAAATACGCAAGACAAAATTTACAGATATATAACCTTTGAGCTAGGCGCTAGTGTATATTAAACCAAAAGGATAAATAAAAAAAAATACAGGAACTATTAGCTATTAGACGTAATTTCTATTGCGCAACCCCACAGTAAAAAAACTAAAATGGTAGCTAACTGTGAATGGTACGGATGTAGTTCTAATTTATCAAAAATTTAAGGTTGTAATGAATATTGTCAATTAAAAAGTGACTAAAAACACCTAAATATAAAATAGATAAATGTTTTAGCAATTTGTGAATCAAATACCCACCAGTTTAATTTTGGTCAATTACGTTGAACTTCATATAAAGTAAGTAGGTATGATAATATTGTAATTCTACTAATTAAGTGGACATTATTATTTTATAGTGTGTAGAACGTAAAAGAAATCACTGCCGAGTAATTCCAATATTAAGCGACGATAAAGTATGTACTCAAATTCATGTGATAGATAACCCTAATGTAGTTACAGCACAGAGGGTAATGCAGCCGAATCCAAAGAGCAGAAGAAATATATCAGTTGAGCGTCCAAAAGAGAACATGTAGCGAATAGGACGTGCAGACGTTTTACAATAATTGTCGAAATTAAATTCCAATCGTTAACTTCCAGATATTTAGAGATAACTAGTAATTAGATGATACCCATAAAACGAAGGTTACAGTAATTACACCTTTTATTGTAGACCGTCACATTAAAATGGTATGAAATAAGAAAGAAAATCTATGTTATCTTAAGCAAATTTTAGCAACTAGAATATTTCTTTTAAACCGCAGTTAAATGCGAGAAACAAAACTGGTACAAAGAGTGTAGAGAAAACAAAATATGCTTTGTCGTAGTTATTTCTCCTAGATTATACCCGATATAATCGTTATTAGAAATTTTTCAGAAAAAATGTTGAAATTTTCTAGCGTTGCTAAGATGACAATCGACAAAAGGACGAGAAAATCAGAAAATTGTTATATAAATAGCTTTCGTATCGACAAAAATTTCAATAAAGAATGTTCCAAATTATTGTATTTTTCATGCCGCCATCTGGCGATAATTTCATACATTAACAATTATATGATATTGAATAAGTAAATACCAAAGTTACATTATGCAATTGGTGTGTAGAGGGCGTACATATGTACTCTTTATAATTAAATTTATGTTGGCGAATTTAGCACCTTACAAACTTTATTTCAATTAATAAAGCAGGAAGTTGCACAATATATATTATATACTAAATAACATAAATAATTAATGCAAGTATGAAAAAATTGCCTATTTTCATTTTTTCAAAGTTCTAAGCTAGGTGACATATTGATAGATTAGAGTCATGCCCGAAGTTATTATCTAATAACCCACTCTTACCTCCCAACTATCATATACATGTGTAGGTAGGTCTGTGTGTGTGTGTGTGTGTGTGCGTGCCTGCGTGCGTGCGTGCGTGCGTGCGTGTGTGTGTGATGTGTGTGTGTGTGTGTGTGTGTGTGTGTGTGTGTGTGTGTGGCTCTGTGTATCTGTATCTGTGTACCTGTGTGCTTGTGTGTCTGTATGCCTGTGTGTATGTATCTGTGTGTATGTGTGTGTGAGTGTTTGAGTGTGTCTGCGTGTCTGCATGTCTGCGTGTCTGCGTGCCTGTGTGTGTGAGCCAGTATGTCTGTGTCGCTGTGTGTCTGTGTGTTTGTGTGTCTGTGTGTCTATGTGTGTGTGCATGCGTGCGTACGTGTGTGTGTGTGTGTGTGTGTGTGTGTGAGTGTGGGGGTGAGTGTGTGTGTGTGTGTCTCTGTGTGTGTGTGTGTGTAAGACGGTGAGTGAGTGTGAGGGTGAGTGAGTGTGAAGGTGTGTGTGTGTACATGCGTGCGTGCGTGTGAGCGTACGTAAGCGCGTGCGTGCGTGTGTGGTGTGTGTGTGTGTGTCTATGAATCTCTGTCTGACATGAAGGTTTTAACATCATTCTGACATAGATTACTGTTTTTGTTTTTACCGTGTTGCCTGTTTTCGTTATGAACGTATAAAAAGAGGTTGCATAGTTATCCAAAAAAAGAATTGAAATTAAAATTATTTTATTCCTTTTACCTTAAGTTAGCATCTTAATGTCTATTCACCTCTGTCTGTCATGAAGTTTTAAACATTTGTTTGACATAGATTATTGTTTTTGTGTTAACAATGTTGCTTATTTTTGTAATGAGCTTCTTATAGAAGATGGATAGTTATCCTAAAAAGAAATGATATCAAAATTATTTCATTTCTCTTGATCTCCATTTGGTTGGTTCGAAGGTCGCGTGGTGATCCACACGAGATATTTTATTAATTAAATAACCCACTCAATCATTACTACATTATCAAACATAATGCTTCATGTAAAATTTACATAGTTTTGAAACCAGTCATATTCGAAACTTCACAAGCTTCCGTTTTATATGTTAAAGCGTTAGTGGCAAATTGTACAAGAAGTGATTAGTTCACTAACTTTATGAATCCTCTAGACGTCGAATTGTATAAAGTAGCCGCAGACATCATCGATGATTGTTACTACCGATTGTCTTCTCATTGGGCTCTTCACTTTACTAAAATAAAAATTACAGTTTAAATGTTTCTTTAAATAACAATATCAATATATGTTGACCTGAAATCACATTGAGCACACCTAAAAATGAAGGTGGATTTGTAAACTAATAGGAACAAATCGGTGTGGACACCCCATTAAGTGCTTTTACTGCAAATGGATTATGTATGTACTAAACAGTATTCACATTAAAAAAGTGTATCTATTTTACAAAATGTTCTTCACCATACAAGTGTATCAATTTTTTGACATTGAACTTCATACCAAACAAAATGTTGAGGTTAACTTAGTGAACCAAAACTACTTTAGTGTTACCAAACTAAGAATTTTTAATGTTCTTTAAACTGTGTGTGAGTACGTGAGTCCATGAGTACATGAGTGCGTGTGTGCGTGCGTATGTATGTGGGTAGGTGCGTGCATGTACACGTACGTGTACGTGTGTGTGTGGTGGGAGCGTGGGTGCGTGAGTGAGTGCGTGCGTGTGGTTACGTGCGTGCGTGCATGTGTAGATCGACGTTAGTATCCACGATGGCTTCAAAACCATAACACGTACTTACTTGGAATGTTGTATTTAAGCTTCATTTCGTTGCTCCTGGAGGATATTTTGGGTGAAAAACAGCGGCGGTGAGGGGCAGTTTTCGTTTTTATCAAATAGTTCTAAAACAGCTGCATATTTAAAAGGTATAAAAGTACCTAAGTATAGACCTTAAACATGCCGCTTCATTATGTTCTATTCAAATGTTTGGTACGATCCGTAATGACATAAAAAAAGTTACTAAAGTGGAATTTAAGTGTTTATTCAATATCTGAATAACGATTACTTTTATAACAACATATGAAGACATAATTTTGAAAGATAAATTAATTTTACATAGCTTTTCTGTATAAAGCATTTTAATACAAAGCCCAAAGGCTTTAAAAATTAATTAAATAAGATTAGAAATGCTTAAACTTATTTTTATTTTATTGATATTTTTATAGAAGTGGGCGTCTTTGGAATTTTTTATAAGTTAGTATCTATACGTCCATTAACGTCTATCTAACATGAAATTTTAAACGTCTATCTAACATAGATTATTGCTTTTGCTTTATAATGTTGACTATTTTCGTTACGAACGTATTAAAAAATAGGTTGCATAATTATCTTAAAAAATTATTATAATAAGATTATTTTATTTGTTTCAATCTATATTTTGTAGGTTGGAAGATCGTGTGTTGTTCCAAGCAATATATTTTTTGTTTTAACGATCCTTTACTTCTACTACTAAACCCTATGAATTTTTGTTCACAATTATTTATTAAACTAGTATTTTATACACGTCCGTCATTTGCCAAACGTTTTGTAATTCTCATTTCCGGCAGCAAAATCGAGTTTGAAATTCCGTGCTATTAAACTTGACACTTAGAACAGTCTGATTTTACTAATATAGTTGATCTCACTTCATAAATATCATTTGTGTCAATTTACTCTTGATTTTGAATTGTGACTTATTACTGTTACCCGTCGCGGAGTTGTCAAAAATTAAACGCAAGCCAATTTTCCATTTTTTATCAGACAAACGAATTAGGTTATGTAATATCAACAATTTACAGTAGCACGAAATTCTGGCATTTCAACTTTAAATTAAGTAATTATTAATTGATCAATTTAAACGGACGTGCTACTAATCTATTTTCCTAAATGGATAAATAATTTTTCTAATTCAAACCAGAATACAAAAGAAATAAATATAAATCGTCGGCTCAGGAACTTCTAATGTTTTACTGGACTGGAACATTTGTTGTAAATTGAAATCCTCGCCCTGCGTGTTAGGATGTCAACGTTTTACTCGTATCTTTAAAATAACGTATTCCATGCTTGTGAAAGAAATAACTATTATTTAGACTTTAGATGAAATTAATTCATTGAAATATAATTGACAACAAAAAGCACGGATTCTTTTATCACAAGCAATAACCCGTTTAAATTAAAATACAGTTATCTACGCAAAAGATTTAATATTTACTGTAGCATTTATTTTTACGAAGATACGATACAAGCATAAATAAACAAATACAATATTTTAATTGTTTAATCATTTCGATATCTTGAAAAATATTACACGACATCCGACCATAAAGTGTCTTCATAATAGATCTTCAGAGTGTCATTGATCTAACTTTTGACCTTTATACGGTACTTACTGGTCTTATATCTTCCATTGAAAAATATAATATTTACATCATTGAAGTGAATTCAAATAATGCTGGACAGTGCGACTTGATCGAAACGCCGACCAACGCTTCTTTTAAGAACGCTGAGATACACGGAAAATTCAAAATATTTATATATATATATATATATATATATATATATATATATATATATATATATATATAATCCTTTGATACATTAACCGTTAGATTAATTGAATTTAAATTGTTAAATCCGTTTGATTACCTACGATACTGTTTTTACATAAATATACATTTAAACGTGTATTTTTTGATCGTCCAATTACATTTAAGCCTATCAAATTAGGTTGCAAATTAGTTTCAGCCCTGCGGTTTATGTTTCTCGTTAATAAATGTCTCATTTCTACAAATTATAATGTAAAACAGATTTTCCACAGCAGGAATTTATTAACAAGAATAAAACGTATGCTGTGTAATTTATTGGTTTCGTCGATATTCAATTACTGCATGTAGTATATCGTCTCGATTAAATTCTATTAACAAAGGGTAATTCTAAAATGGAAATTAGTCTGATGATTAACGAATTAACATTTAAGCATACGGAATGGTACAAGCCATTTATATTAGCTGACTAAAAATAATTGTTAATATTAATACCAACAAACGTTACAAAGCAAAATTTAAACATGAAAAGGAAAGCAGTGCACATGTACTTTATACACAGGCAGTTTCGAGACATTCTTAGAGAATCATTTAATAACATAATTATTAACATGTATTTATTACTTTTTTATAGCACAAGTACAAGGTGTTAACGCTTTAGGTTAGTAAGCAAACAATGATGTAATTCGGTTCGTAATTTTCAGTAATGTACGATAGCCATATTGTAGCGAATTCTTATTTGATGATATTTTTGTAACATCAGAAAGTATCATTTGTTAATGGTGACAAATTATATAGCAGTTTTCTTTTTCATTGTAATTCATGCAACATTAAAATCCTAGAATTAAACTATCTATTTAAGTTTTTGTCGTTCGTCTATATTATCTACATATTAATAACTTAATTAATTATTAATAACATATTAATAATCCTACTCGAGGTAAACTTTTTATTTATGTATTTAATAAAATTAATAATAATTTTTAATTACATATTAATAACTGGTTTGATAGTATGATGTTTAAAAAATTATAAATCATTAGATATTCAACATCGTGTTTCATTCCCACTCCAGGGGGGGGGGGGGCGGTCTGCTTCTCCAGCCATAGTGACTTCCAACACTCATAAATTAAGGATAAGTGTAGTGAGGACGGGATCGGTAGGAAAAGTTCTGAGAGATTACTATATATAGGTATGGAAATACATTATCGCGGGTCTGACTTATAATAAGTAAAACAAAGACAGTGCAATCAGTTCACGTGCTAAGTGAGATAGAATACACAACAAACTAAAAGCGCTGATGCCATACATCTTTTGAGTAAGCTAGTACCATTGACACATTTAATTGGTACTGCCAACGAGAATTGAAGTCCAACACAATACTCATGTGTTCCACTAAAGAAAAAATACAGATTATTAAGTGGTATTATTCAGGAAGCACTGCACATGAAATAATTACAGTGTATAGTTTAGCAGAAACTAATTTCCCGTGCAATAGTACAAAAATTGCTGAATAAATGAATATTGAACCACGAACAGTTCGCAATATCTTGAAAAGGAATAAATACCGTTGCTATAAGTTGTAAACTACACAAGAAATTTTTTCCCCAAGATCATCAAAAGCGTATGGAATTTTGTGAAGATACGATGAATCGGGCTAATGAAAACGAAATATTTATTGAAAATATTTTGTTTACCGACGAGTGTTCTTTTAACTTACATGGCCATCACAATCCGTCTGTCGCTGTTGGTTACTCTCGGGAAAACAAACACATTAGTATTCCTCACCGGACGCAATACCCCTAAAAAGTTAATGTGTGGGCAGGAATTTTAGGTAATTCCATAATTTGTCCATTTTTTATCAACAGAAACTTGAACAAATATTTAGAACTGTTGAGAAACCAGATAGTTCCAGCTGTTCAACGCCTCAATATAAATTTTGACGACATTTGGTATCAAGAAGAGGGCTGTTCTGCTCATACTGCAATAAGAGTTCAACAGTTTTTGGAAACTACGTTCCCCAATCGTGTTATTAGTGGAGGTACTATTAAACATCCTCACCTGATATCGCGCCGAACGACTTTTTTGTTTGGGGATACGAATCCCAACAAATTTATGGGCACAGACATTAACGTGCTAACAATTTGGACGAACTTCGTGTCAAAATTCTTGAAACAGCATCATCCAAGAAATGTTGGAAAACACACGAACTGAATTTTATCGCAGATTGGGTTACTGCCTTGCGCAAGGTGGAGGTTTTTTCGCAAATTTTATAAAGTAGTGTTTTGAAAAAGTGTATTCTCTTCATTTTTAAAACTAGTTGGTTTTTCAATAAGAATTATAATGCTGAAGTTAAACCTTAAATCAAGTTATACTATCAATGTAAATGTTAATGTTCTTGTTTGTAACTCTGTTAAGTTTCTTCTTGGTTCTTCTTAGGAGTAGTAATCGAACCATGTCATAAATTCGCAATTGCAATAAACTTCGATGTTTCAGGTATTATCATTTAATGTTTAAGTGTAAATTATTTACCTAATAGTTTCAAAGAACACGCGACTTTTCATCATCTCAATTGCTTTGGTTTCATTAGAAATGTTGAAGCTAGATTGAAGGAGACTTAAGTAGTTCATATTCTGTGCCTACATGCAAATATGTGGCAACATCCGTAAAGTTATGTCTCTCTCACACTCATATAATGCTTATTGGCTTTCTTTCTAATTTATTATAAGTCAGACCCGCAATAATGTTTATATATATATATATATATATATATATATATATATATATATTATTATATAATTGAAGTTTTAATTTTGTGACTGTATATATTAAACAAAACACGAAAACAATTCTTTATAGTAAGAAAACATAAATTTACTCCTAAGTGGGGTTGTAGTCAATTTGACCTTATACAAATAAAATGCAAATGTTAATGGTCAAGCTTTCGACATATTTTCATATCTTCTTCAGGACTAAACTAGAATTTAATATTACAGATGATGACAATAATAATTTTAAGAGATGATACTTACACGTGAGGTTGATCGTTATGTGCATAGTAATAAGCAAACACAAATAACCATCATATAACTTTATAATTAATTAGTGTTTTAATTTTAAATAATTGTAAAGTTAGTTATCAATATGATGGTTATTTGTATTTGCATTACTATCTATAACGATCACGTAAGTATTATCTCTTAAAATTACTCTTGTCATCATCTGTAATATTAAATCTAGTTTATCCTGAAAAATATAAACAAAGAGTTTTCGTTTTATTTGTATAAGGCCAAATTGGCTGCAAACTTAGAGTAAATTATATTTTCTTTCTATAAAAAATTTTTGGTTCATTTTTGTTATATATATATATATATATATATATATATATATATATATATATTTATATGGTAATCTTGACTGTGTGGAAATTCAAATTGATCAATTTATATTGGAGCAGTCATCTATTCATTCTAATCTGGCCAGTTTAAAAAAACTCTTTTTTTACAAGCTTTCGAGATAAATAATTTTTATTTATCTTGAATTCACACAAGTTCTAAGATTATCTTATAAATATATAATATATATATATATATATATATATATATATAACAATTGTAAATAAAATATAGCAAGTGTAGTTTGGTATTGTAGTGTGCAGTTTGAGGATCTCCTCCCTACAGCACTTGGATGTGGATTTGTTGTTGATGTATACGTTTTGTGATGTGAGTTCACACCATTGTTGTGTTTTAGCCATCGATGATGAATGTTGCGGGTTGTAGTTCGTTGGGTGAAGGTGTCCTGTGGTCAGGTGTTGTGATGGTGTATCTGTTCATGGCCAAGTGGATCTTGAGCACATATTTTCGCGCCGGATCTTTGAATGATTACCAGAAGAGGGTAACCACTTCTTGACCGTGCGTGAGGATCATTCTCCACAGGTCAGTTGCAGCTCTGGGCTGCGGATGACAGCTAGGAAATTTAAGACACCCTTTTTAGCTGACTGGGTAGTCCCTAGCACAATTAACGCACTTGGCCCGGTCGGTTCGGGGACTAGTGCATTGACTGAAATGGTGCTCTCCCGCGAATTTACCACAGCGTGCCGCTGCCCTACAGCAACGACGTGCGTGGTGGAAACCCTGATACCGATGACACTAACCGAGGTCACCTTTACGCCGCTAATCATCTACGCTCACTTGGAGTAGGGTCTTCCTGTTGTCCTCTTTTGTTGGTAGGTGTACTAGCACAAGGGGGAGCAGTCGTCCTGGCTGCTTCAGCCTGTAACAAGGGATAACATTAATGTCTTGTAGTCTTCCTGGTATCGCTGTTGCAGTCTCGTTCATTGCTCCTGCTCCTCCAGTGGATGTAACGTGTTGTCCGTCGGGAGCGGTGTTGGCGGGCGAACGGTCGGCCACTTCTTTTGAATGACAAAGTTATCGGGGAGGGTGAAACCGCAGCGGGCATCTTCTTCATTTCTTCCATCAACCGTGTCGATGGTAGTTTCGGAGGGTATTTTGCCGAAGGCTGTTTTGTCTGGGTTTGTTTGTCGTGGGCCATTTAGTCAGGAAACTATTTTGTTGGGACTCTTACGATTAAAATCTGATTACGGTCATATATCTTGAAATTAGCTTTTAAATAAAATGCTTCGTCCTGGCACCACTATCTTGAAATTTGATTAAGGATGTCGAAAATGGGCCCAACGCCTTGAAATAATATAGCATTATGTTCCTAAAAGTGCTTTTATGCAAGTATTAAATTTGCTTGTGGTATTTGGAAAAATCCGTTAAATACTAATTGCCCTAAGGTTAAACATTTCACTAATAAGGTTGTATTTGCGATGACATAATATCTTTATGTCTTACTGACATATTTGATCTTTATATCTGTGAGACGCGGGCATGAAGTACCACTTTTGTCCTAGGGCGGTAAGGGTCATAATGAATAATTAAATGCGCCAAAACTTTAACGTTCACTGAAACTATTTACGTTTGACGGTTTGATAGTTTGTATTAAATCACAACAATAGATTGGAACCATGCATACTGGATAAAACAACAAATTGTACATTAAGTTAGATACAGAAAACCATTAGTAAGACATACATTTTTGTATGTACCACGGGCATAAACTGACTACCTCTATATATATATATATATATATATATATATATATATATATATATATATATATATATATATATATATATATATATATATATATATATATATATATATATATATATATATATATAATATATATATTATATATATATATATATTATATATATATGTATATATATATATATATATATGTATATCTAACAAGACCCTTGTTCTATATTCGTTTATATAAGCTAGATTAATAAAATTTGAATGCAATCATAGTTTGCTTTGAATCTTCACTGTATATTATTACATTTGGTTTCTACAATTATCAGTTCCATACAACTCTATCCTAAATATAGCCGTTTCCGAATTATTTTCAATTTTTCAAAATGTATAAGGCTATTGAGACGTTTTTAAATCTATGGCCTCGTAAGATAAAAAAGAACATCATAAAACAATTGTATTATACATTAAAAAACGCAACAGAAAATAATATATTATGATAGAAGACTAATTACAATTTTTGTACTGGAGGCATTGCATGTTAACAAGAATTTGACAAATATTTACTTCAATTTCAAGTAAAATTAAAATCAAATATGCTTCTTATAAAAATTGAATGTTTGACGTAAATAAATAAAACTGTAGTTAACGATTTACGAGTGTTATTGTTAGTAATCAAGATTTTTATAAAATGAATTTTACACAAAATGGGTTAGTTGATATGATATTCATGTTGGGTGCTGCAGAAAGAAACTGTTTATTGGTCAGCAGAATTTATGCTGAAAGATATGCAGATAGAAGACATCTAAACGCAAGATCGTTTCAGAAAGTTATGAGTATATTTATTCATGTGCCAATTACTCAAAACATGAACATGTTAAACCTTCTACAAATGAAGATAGTGAATTGAGGGTTCTTCTCGCCATCGAAGAGGATCATCACAGAAGCCAAAAGGACATAAGTGAAATAGTTGGTATAAGTGAGAGATCAGTAGGCCGTCTTTTAAAGAAGAATCGCTTACATCCCTATCATATTCAGTTACACCAAGAATTGAGCGATGCAGACTTCGATCATCGAGTAAGATTTTGTAACTGGGCCAGAGAAAAAATTACTCAAAACCCAAATATTTTTATAATATTTTATGGACAGACGAATCAACATTTCATAAGAATCGATTTGTTAATACACATAATTTTCATTATTATTCCTCAGAAAATCCACATTTATTAAGACAAGTTGATAATCAACACAAGTGGTCTTTAAGTGTCTGGGGTGCCATCGTTGGGGATTATGTCATCGGTCCATTCTTTTTGATGGACACTTGAATGGTGAAAGTACCTTAACTTTTTGCGTAACGGTTTACCGGGCTTATTAGAAAATATTACTCTTGATATTAGAGCCACAATGTGGTATCAACATGATGGCGCTCCTGCTCACTACTCTGCAGATGTAAGAGATTTCTTTTTATGGGGATACATAAAAGTATTGTCTATAGGGAACCACCAACCATTGCCGAATATATGCGTAATCGTATAACACAGGCTTTTCATAGCATTACTCCTGAGTTGTTGCGTAGAGTTGTACAATCTTTTAAAGATCGACTTCAGGTCTGCATGCGAGAAAAACGACATTTTGAACAATTATTATAAATCATTATCGCTAATGATTAGCGTTTTTATTTTATTAGTTTTGTATTTTTAGAAATAATTTTAATAATTATAGTGTATTAGTTTCTGTTGCGTTTTTTAATTTGCAATACAATTGTTTTCCACTGTTTTTTTTTATTTATACGTGGCCATGGATTTAAAAAAATGTTCCAATATTCTTATACATTTTAAAAATTGGAAATAATTTGGAAACAGCTATATTTACGGATAGGGAATTGTATATCGAATTGATAACGGTTAATATGTAGAAACCAAAAACGGAATAATATACAGGGTGTTCTATTTGAAAAGTAAACTTTTACTAGTTGGAATATGCGAGTTACTACAGCATTTTCGGCAGATCTGTAGCCGCGTGTGCAAGCCGAAACAGACTTGCAACTTGCAGCAGGTATAAATATCATATCGCAGTATGCATCCGACAGTTTTGTTTGTTACGTTTCAGAGTAAAGCGCGGTTTGTTGTACGTACTACTAGTTCTTCTAAAGTGCTGAAATAACAATAATGGCAAAAAAATATCTTAGTGGTGAAGACAGAAAAACTTATTGATAATTTGAGTGACATTAGTGACAATGAAGCTTCTGAAGAGGAAGATCATATCAGTGAAGATAGTGATTATGAACAGTCAGACGATGATTTTTTCGACGATACTGGACGGAAAAATCCTACGCAAGTGATGCCACTTGCTCAATCCGTTCAATCTAAAAATAATGCCATAACTTGGATGTTAGATCCATTTCCTCAATCAGGGCGTGCAACTAGTGCAAATATCATAAAAGTCGCTCCAGGTCCAACTAGATACAGCAATGCATGAGTCCAGGATGTAAAATCTACATTTCAGCTATTCTTCAATAGTTCTCTGGAAAATATAATTTTGAAAATGACTATCATCGAAGGTCGTAGAGTGTACGGTGACAAGTGGCAAGAATTAGATGACATTACGTTGCAGGTGTACATATGTTTGTTACTGTTAGGAGGAGTTTACAGATCGCATGATGAATCTACCAGAAGTTTGTGGAATGCAGAAACAGGCGACCTCTTTTTGGCGCAACAATGTCGTTGAAACGATTTTATTATATATCACTCGTGTTACGGTTTGATAATAAAGAAAATCGTCAAGAAAGAAGGGTACGGGATAAGTTGGCTCCTATTAAAGAATTTTGGGACAAATGGGCTGAAATACTACCAAAATTGTACAATCTTGGGCAAAACGTAACTGTGGACGAGCAGGTGGTAGCATTTAGAGGTCGTTGTCCATTCCATCAGTATATACCAAGCAAGCCAGCAAAATATGGCATCAAAATATGGATGCTTTATGATAGTGCAAGTTCTTATGCTTTAGAAGTTCAAGTATATACGGGAAAACCACCTGGGGGAAAACCTGAGAACGATCAGTGGCTGAGAGTAGTTTTAGACCTTACTTATGGACTAACAGGTCAGAATGTAACTTGTGACAATTTCTTTATAAATTGAGTCAAATGCTTCTCAAAAGAAATCTTACTATGTTAGGGTAATGAACAAGCAGCACGTACAATAAGTAGTCTTGTTAAGAACCTATAAAGTGGATAGTTATCGAGATATTAACCATTAAAGAGGTAAACATGCGGTAATTACAATTGCGATTCTTATACCCAAATTCAGGTGGCTTGTATCAATTTCTCTTTAAATGGCATACCTAAAAATTTGGTTGTGCCAATGAATGTAATTTAATGTTTGTTATACATACATCTAGGTGGCTTGTGTCAATTAGGTATCCTTGTTTTGTGTTGGATGGATTTAGACAATCACTGTATTTTTAAATTATTGTTTGGATTAATCAGTTCTCGTCACAACAACTTTTTAAACAGTGAAATGCGAGATATAACAAATTAAATATCAATGACAAATTTGGAGCTTCCTCCCAAGAGCCGCATACGGTGTCCAAAAATAATTACCGCCAATCAGGAGGATAAAATTCTTAGTAATCCTGAACTTAGCACATGGCGATTGCCTGCAGTTACTGGAGTAGTAAATCTTTCATATTTAGACTACCTCACAAAGAAGATTTGAGACCATTTTATTTTAACCCGGACAGAATTTGTTAGCTAGGGATTCAAAATAAACAAAGAATAAATCGTAATTTTATCGAAAATGTTCTAGTTACGCATGAAGCAACTTTCACTCGAAGAGGAGTCGTTAAATGAAGGAACTCCCATTATTGGGATGTGGAAAATCAACATTCACCTAGGGAATCACATTTTCAACAAGAATTCAAAATGAATGTTTGGTGTGGAATTAGAGGAGATCATTTATTGGGGAATATAAATTACCACTAAACTTAAATGGTGCTTCATATCTGAACTTCTTGCAAACTAAACCTATTGATGAAATGGAAACATGGCCTTTAAACACAAGAGAGAATTTATGGTTTATGCAGGATGGAGCTCCAGTTCACTATTCCCGTAAAGTTCGTAATTATTTAGATTTGCGGTTTCCTCATCGTTGGATTGTAAGGGGAAGTGAATTTCGATGGCCAGCGAAGCCCCAATTTTAACCCTATGTATTATTACATATGAAGACATTAGTTTATTCCCAAAGAATTAATAATAGACAGGAATTATAGAAACAGATACAAAATGCCGCACAGTTTATTATAAATCAACCTGCGATATATTTGAAAGTTAGACATTCTTTTACAAGAAGAATAAGGAAATATATCGATGTTGGTGGAGCGTATTTTGAAAATTTATTTAACTAATTATATCATAAAATTTCTTTTGTTGCTGCAAAGACTTAATTATTAATGAAATACATAAAATTTAACACTGCGTAATTTGTTAGCTTCAAGGCTTTACTAAAGGTTTGTCAAATCGTCATAATTTTAGGTCAGAATCGCTCAGATTACAATTCATTATTTTGACACTCAAATCGTGCACTCTTGTTAGAAATCCAGAATAATAAAATCAAAATAATAATAATAATCAAACCTGGTTTTGGTTTTTACTACCAGGTGAACTATGGATATGCAGAAAAATAGGTTATAATTAGTGTTTTTATCTCTTTAATGGTTAATATCTCGATGGTTATCCGCTTTATGGGTTGTTAACAAGAGTACAAATTTTACGTACAAGACATTGGAACATAAGTATTTATAGTTGAAATTGATATTAGCACAGTGGCCTAGTATTTAGTGGGGGTAAAGGGGTTTATCATTCATGTTGTACACCACTGGAAAACGCGATTTAACATATTTTTCTACGGTTGGGTATGTCTTAGGTCAGTAAAACATTCCAATAAATTTAGTACAAAATACAGGGTATAGAAAAAGTTATAGTTATTAACAATTTCATAATTTTCAATTTTAACACCCTGCAACTTGTTTGATAAGGTCATATTTGGCAAATCGACATAATTTTAGGACAGAGTTCTACCATGGTTCTGTGTAAAATTCATTATGGGACACCCTGTACTTAAGTCAAACTATGCATATACATTTACATTATGATCAAAGTTGTAAAGCAACACAATTCACCTTTTATCGACACGAACGTTGTAACGTCTATAAACAATTGGTTGTATCCGATAGTTACACAAGAACAGTGGCGGACCTTAAGAGGCTCAAAGCACACACGATTTTAAGGTCCCTTTCCAATAAAAAATTTAAAGCTTTCAGTTCATATGTAAATCAAGAAGTGAAGTTTTTCTTAAATCTCCTATAACTAAAGTGATCATAATCTCTGATTAACAGTGAAGGGCACGTGATAAAAAAAAACTCGAACATTCTCTCTGGTGCAGCCTGCCGTTACTGTTGTCACCGATTTTTTTTTATACAGACTGGACCAAAAGTCTCATAAATTGTTAGTCCGAATTGTGCAAAATTTGGGATAAGCCTATTTGACATTTGCAATGTTGCCAGATTTGCCGTTTCTCTAATATTATTAGTCACTTTGATTTTTTAAATACATTACCCTGTATATGCAGTCATTATTGAAATCTCCTCATCAATACGAGTTCAACCATATGTAACCCTTATGATGTGTAGTCTAGAAGGTCTTAAATACCTCAAACACAAGTTTGACAACGCCTAATTGTCTCAATAAATTTTTTAATACAAACTATTTTCAACTACATTAAAACGTAACAATTGATAAATTACAACATTTTTAACATAATGATTACTTAATCAAGTGTTCAAAATGTGCTCCATTTGTGAGTTGAGAATACTGTGATCGATGGTAGAAGCCTCAACCACATTTCTGCATGATTGTATAGAAATTAATGGAGATTCATCGATTATTCGTTGTAAGACTTGCTGGTTTAGTTTTCTAAACTGAATTTTTCAAGTATCCCAATAAAAATAATCTTTAGGGTTGAAATCAGGTGAACGTGGAAGCCATTCAATACTACGTCGTCCACCAATCCATCGTCCAGAAAATATCTCAATAACACTGAATATTTACATCAAATGAGCTGGAGCTCCCTCTTGCTGAAACCATATATGATTAAAATTGGCTCCAAATAAGTTTCTCAGTGTAGGTACAGTTTCATTTCTAAGTAGCATTTCGTACTTATCTGACGTTAAATCTCCTTCAATAAAGCACGGCCCAATTAACTAAGTACCCGCTATACCTGACCATACATTTAGTTTTTGTGGTCTTTGAGTATGGTTTTCACGCATCCAGTGTGGATTTACGTCACTCCAGTACCTTAAATTATGTCGATTTACACTCCAGCACAGTGTAAAGATTGCTTCGTCGGAAAAACATATGTTGTTAACGAAATTTCCGTCATTTTCAATTTTATCCATCATTACCTCAGTAAACTCTAATCTACGGTTCAAGTCATCTTCACTTAATTTTGCAATAAATTAATTTTGTATGGTTGAAATTTGTTCTTATGTAATACACGTAAGACTGAAGAATGGCCTATATCATGTAATTGTGCAACCCTGCGTGAGGATGTATGTGGATGTTCAACGAAACTCTGCATTATATCTAAAGTTTTGTTGTCATTTATAACTGTTTTTGGTCTACCTGATCGGTGTATATCTTTTACTCCTCCAGAGTCCTCAAAGCGCTTTACCCTCTCATTATTAGAATAGTAATTCGTTCTTTTTCATTAACAAACCATTTTAGAGAAACAATTTACTTTGCAGCACTTTTCAAAACACATCAAACTACTGTCAGTTTTATTTAATAATTTAAATGGTGAACAAATGTTAAAATCACAGCATTCTATATTTAACCATTTAAATTTCTTCAAATTTACATATTTGGCACCGTTTAGGTATTTAAGACCTTCTATACTACATAAAATCATAAGTGTTACATATGGTTGAACTCGTATTGTAGAGGAAATTCCAGTAATGACTGCATATACAGGGTGATGTATTTAAAAACCAAAGTGACTACTAATATCAGAGACACGGCAAATTTGGCAACATTGCATTGGAATCTCCGTATCCCAAAATAGGCTTATCTCAAGCTCTGTATATGGTTTCAGATCCCTTAAGTCTGAATAAGTGGTGTTTAGAAAATCAAAAAAATGTCTGTGTTGATGGATGCGTATAAAGAAATTTCGTCCGCAGTAACTGAAAGACAGTGGCAAATTTTTATTCAAGATCAAAATGTGTAGGCCTCTGCAATTCGGTACATTCCATATGGAGTAATTTATTTGGCGTTAAAGGTGTGTATTTATTGTTAGTGAAAATAAAATTTGAATAATACTTGTTTACTGTTGAAACCAGACCACAAAGAATTAATTGATGTGCACATGCTTGAATACACTATGTACTAAACTTAATATTGTTGTTTTCTTGAGTGAAATTTAAAATTTCAATTTTTTATAGTAATGGAGCCACATTTTTTAAGACTTTGTTGTTTCCAAAAGTGACTATCTGTTGTTTATTTTGTATCCATTATAATCTTTATTACCGAGTGGGCCTGTGGTAACACGACCTGCCTAGCATTCGAGAAATAATGGGTTCGTTTCCTGTTACCATCTACCCCGTATGATGTTTTCTCATACACATATAGCGGCATGGTCACTGCATATACGCACACCAAGTGTGGCGATTATGGTGAATGCTAGAGTAGTATCTTCCCTAACTCCGTTCCTTCCGACCCTATCCTGACCGCACGTATCCTTAATCTCACCATACTTAAAAGGAGTTCGGAAAGTCCAAGCAGCCTGCCTTCCCTCTTGGGGAAGGAATGAAACACGTTGCCTTTTTCTTTCCCTAATCTCTACTTACACAATATTATTCACATTGTAAAAATGTGAAGCGAACACCTGCCATAAAAATCGGTTAACCAACTAACCGTAGTGCTCACGCAATATACTTAACGTGAAACACTTTTTCCATACAAGTGGATAGCGGTACTGCAACTGCCCTCTCGAATCAAAACGTATAGTCTATAATCATAAATACACGAACATTGACTGCACCTGGTAATTCGTTGAATACTATTATAATGTACTTTTTCACATTTTTTGTTTATCGTTCTTATGATACCACCTTTTATATTTTATACACACGATACAAAATAGAATTACAACACAAAATGCACAAAATTGAAGAGCAATCTAACAATTACGAATAGTTTGTACAAACAGCAACGTAAAGAAAACGGAAATAAAGAAATAATTACTTCCATTACTTATCACAGAATATTTTGCAACGAATACAACTTATCATGCCTCCATCCAAAAAAGGATCAGTGTCCTACTTATGCCACTTACCAGCAAGCTACTGTTGATACAAAACCGAACGTTCAAGAAGCTTATACTGAACATATGAGGAAATAAGGATCACAAAATGCAAAAGCATAAGATAAGGAAAGGGCTATGAGGGATAATTCCTTCATGTCAGTTACTTTCGATATACTGAGTGTTTTTGCGGATCCCTCTATCTCACATTACTTTGACCTACTACATGCGGAAGCTCATCATGTACAATTTTCTACCCCAAGTGAAATTGATGTCACTATTCTCAGACACGTGTGGAAGTCAAATCTATAATATACAGAGATCTGCATTACTGCCTTATGTAGTTCAACATACAGTTAGAAGTCATAGAACACAGGTTCCTAGAAAGCGGCCATTCACTAATGGAAGTTGACTACATACACAGCGCTATTGAGCGCCAAAAAAATTTTGTTGGTGTTTTTAGCGTAAACGTTTGGATGAATATTTTTAAACGCGCACGTTCCAACAGAGGACGAAACAAATATAAACCGCCATATGAAGTTGACGAACTTAAATTACAAGAATTTGTGAATTAAAACATGCATCACATGGTTGATAAGGTTGGGCAAAAAACGAATTGGCTTATGGTGAAGTTTGAAGAATCTGGAACACTGGAACTGTGGCAGGACACATAATAAACAAAATAAACCCAAGTACACACACACACACACACACACACACACACACACACACACACACAAAATAAGAAAACACCGAACGCGTTTCAATAGTTAAGCTCACCGGTTGACGTAAATGAGTGCCTTTAGCGAGTTGCTTATCTGGTAAAAGTAAAAGTTAGGAACGTTTAATGAGTTCTGAGTAGTTTAAAGGTCCTTGATCGTCATTATTCATTAACATTTGTTTGTTTTTTAAGATCTCTAAACTTTAATAGCAATCAAGTTCGTACTTATTACTAACATGTTTGATTAAAATACCTTATCTACTACATGATTTTTATCATTTAACATATGTAAGGCTACAGAAGATATCCCAACGTTTGTATTTTATTTGAGCCTAAATTTTCTTTAAAGCATATTTTGATAAGTCGTTTATTTTGCACTACGTATATTTGTTCACAATGTTTACAATTAATTTTATAAATCCCCGACCTATTCTGCTTATACAATTGATCTTCTAGATTGCCTAAAAGAGTGTTCAAACTATTATCTGAAGTAGTGACTGATTTCAAATTTATGTTGGGAAGATTTTAGATAGACCTTTTGTATAAGCATGACAGTTTGGTAATGTTGCATGCTTTGTTTCCATTTGTTCTCTAGCGTTACCTAACATAGTTACATTCTGAACCCTCATCCTATGTGTTTGTTTCTGAACTATATTCATAAACACTTCATCTGAAAACCCATTGTATGCAGCAATTTCTTTAATAGTGCGCAATTCTTTATTATAATTCTGAACTGAAAGAGGAATATTATGCAAACTATGAACGAAAAAATTTAAGACGCGAATTTTTGTCAGTGATTGGAGTCATTGGCTATGAATCTTTTAGTGCTAGTTTTCTTACGATAAATGTCTATACCTAGTATACTGCCATTTCTTTTTACCAGAGTTTTAAGAAACGGTAGACTGTCATTTACCTCTATTTCATAGGTAAATGCGATTGTCGGAAATTTAAAATTTAAAGTTTCTACAATGTTCTCAACACTACAAATTTTAGTATTAAGGATGGCAAACACATCCCAAATTCTAGGTAAATAATGGCGTTTTGAGCCAATTTCAAATTTACCCATGAATAGATATAAGCTATTGCCCATAGTCGTCCCATGTTCTTATTCGCAAAATTAGTGGTTAATTTTGAAAAAGGTTTGTTTCATACACAATTCTGTTAATTTAAGGAATTCTTCTGCTTCTGTATCGTCCAAATGGTTTTGTTCCAACGCATCTAAATAGGCTAAAGTTTGATCTATTGGGATGCTCGAAAACAATGTACAAACGTGGAATGAGATTAAAGTTCTGTAAATTCAATGTTTTTAATTTTATCAATAAATTTATACGAATTTGGAACGCTAAAGCTGGGCTATGGTTAGGAGAGATTATTAGGATAGCAGAAGAAACATTGCGTCTCATAGCATTATCTGGTATATAAATCTTAGGCAATCAATACATTCTAGGATTGGATACCGTTAGACGAAACCTAAGAGGATCATCCACAACTCCATTGTTTCTTTCTTTGGTTAAAAATCTGCTCTTGGTGTTATTTATAGATCTTCTGATACTAATACTACCAATTTTCTACTGGAATTTGAAGATATTCTTTCTTATATTATTCCTTTACATGGTAATATTGCCTGCACCGGGGATTTAAATATAGGTTTACTTAAAATAACCCTGCTTCCCTTAGTCTACAATCTGTGCTTAGTTCTTTTAACTTAACACAATTAGTGAGTAATCGTACTACGGTTAAAAAGCATTCGTCTACACTATAGCCCTTATTATTACGTCTTTCTCTCCCAAAGTTTTTATCAATCACAGCATGCATTCAATGGAAGATATTTCAGACCATAGCTTAATTGCTTTTGATCTTGCTCTCCTCTAATGCGTAAATACCGGAATTAAGGAATATCGACTTGGATATAATCGTTAAACCAAACACAAACAACGATTAACGTCAGTATGTATTAACGTTAGTATTGATAAGTGGTTATTAAAATTTTACTGTCAGTATGTTGTAATTGAAAAATTCCTTTTTTAATCAATCATAAATGTCGCTTAGTGAAAAAGAAATTCTTATGATGGTTGGTTACGGAGACCGTCACTGATCTACAAACGAGATTGGTAAGTCAACCTTCCAATTAAATTCATCCAGACCGAACGCCGATATCACAATCCACCATTTACAACTAAAGGTAGATGAAAATATGTAGCTTGACGTCCTATTAGCTGTTAAATAAAATACGCATAGTACCATTCGGCAACTAGCAGTTGATATGGGAATAAGTTGCACGTCTGTTCAAACAATTTGACTCAAAGAAAAATACCACCGATACAAAATATGCCTGGTACAATAATTAAGTAGGGATGATTTCTACCGTGGTCTGAAATTCAAGAGTACTGCAAAGAGGTAGAATTGTCGATATTGGCCCAAAGAAAAAATCCACATTGAGGTTTAGAAGACGTTTGTCCATCACCTCAGAAAGTCAACGTAAGTGCTGGTATATTTAAAGATTAGTTAGTACCATTTTTCTTTGAAGGAAAATTCAAGTAGCCTTCACCTGCAAGGTGTTTTACAGGTGAAGGCTACTTGAATTTTTTACAGTTAGAACTTATGTCAGCTTTAGTCACTCTTTATCCTGACCACAATAATCTTGATTTGCCCAGTCCATAAATTTGGCAGCAACAATATGGAGTCCCCCCACACTATATAAGAGAGGTTCGAGAATATCTCAATTTGATGTTTCCAGGAAAATAGATTGGCCGACGGGGTACCATTGAATGGCCAACCAGGTCACCCCTTTGGACATAGAAATACGTTTTTTAAATAGGCCAAGAGATATTCTTAATCTAAAGTGCCGAATTAAGAACGGCAATTCGAAAAGTTTCACCAGAAATGATACGAAATGTTCAAGAAGGATTTGTTTCCAGACTGGGGCACTGTCACATTGTTAACGATAGTCACTTTTAGCATTTACTGAATTAAGATTTTTCTACGCATGTGTTTTATTCTCAACACATTATTTTATTATTATTTTTATGATACTTTGATTGTTTTTTCTTCTGTTATTCTTTTAGCGGGAGTAAATTTTAAATAGTTTTCATAATTTACTTAGTGAAACCAGAACTTTCAAATGATGTATCACATTCAATATATTACCATTTAAGAAAAATGTCGAGGGTATATTTTTGATATATGTCAATAAAAAAAAACAAATACGTTCTATCAGAACGTGTGAAACTAAAAAACTAAATTGACGTGTTCGAGCGTTTTTCATAAAAGCTAAAAACTACCAAACTATTAGGAGTTCTGCAGTGTTTGTATGTGTAGGTTGGAATGTAATATATTATTTCACCAGCATATTGTGGTTCGTCTTATTCATAAGGTCGATTGCGAGCGAGTGAAACAAACCAACTGTATGAATAGGAGCCATAAAATTTGAATGTATAATACCATGCTTTACTTACAAAACAACAAACTAAACTATCATGCTTGTAAAATCAGAAATAGGCTGAATTTGAATTTATGTAAGACTGATTACTATCTTAGTTTGATGGAGCAATACTGCTATGGACATTGTTAAACGCATTAGAAGCAACGAGAGCTCATGTTGAGTTTCATAATCGAACACGTCCTAATTAGGACGTTATTTATAGATATCTTATATGCGAATTATGAAATAGATGTAGATAATAGTTATTTATGTATTAAGGGCATAATTAGGAAATTATGGCACGAGAGAATGTTTAAAGTCCGACCAAGGAGGGCTTTTAATTTCCCGAGAGCCATAAACGACGTTATGCCCGTGGTACATACATCTTATTCTATTCTAGTTTCTAAAACTTTCAAACAAAAAATTTAGTACTTCCGGCAAGTTTTTGAGAGTTGTGCCGATGCAAATTTTACTGTTGCGTAGATAGTTGGCTATATTGATGTTGTTAGGGATACTGTGTACTTTTAATTTCTATAAAGATTTACTTAACGTTAATAAATGTTCGACACCGAAGCTTATTGGAATAATTAGTGCAATCGTTGCTTAGCAATTTTTTTTTCTCTATCATAAAGGCCATTACATGCCCGCATTTGAGTGCTTATAAACAAGATTATAATTCTAAAATAGAATAAAATAGATTAGATACTTGGTGAGATGACATGAACGCCGAGTGTCTGCTGCTTTAATACGCGTGCATCACTTGTAATGCGGGAATCCTTATAATTAAGTGTTTATTTCCATTATAACAAACAATGTATGAAGAAATGAAATTAATTATAGTAATAGTAACTTGTATCGGTAACTTGATCATTATGTAATAATAAGCTAGGTCCTATGCTCATTCAATAATATCCTATTACATTATTGATTGAATAAAACCAAAACCAATTATAGTTTTAATGAACATTATTCATAATGTTTAACATAAATTGAGCAGTAATTGCAAGTGCTTATATTAAATTCTCACTAGAAAGATATTTGATATTGCGATCGTATATAAATTAAATGCGGATTGAAGCTTGAAACAGTTTATTATTGGAAAATGAAAATAAACACATTCGATTGTAATATGAATAAGAAGTACTAAAAGCTAAAACAAATTTAATAACATTGTTTCCTTTAGTACACTAATCTACAAAAAAGGTAAACTAAAAAATATAGGTCATTTTTTTCTTTCTATATAAGAAGCGCATATAATGATATATGTGAAATGATTAATCACGCAACGCTGGTACTGAATTTTTCATTTCACATAAACTCCTTTTGTATAGCCATATTATTATTACTATTTTTATTATGATCTAATGAGTTATGACTAAGGTTTTAGATTTTTGACACACACTTATAAGCACACGAAAATTATTTGTGATGTTAATTAAAGGAGCGTGGATTAATTTTTATGTAAAATTTTAAAACTGGTAATAAGCACATCTTTATATTGTACGTAGCGAACCGAGAAAATTTTATTATTGTAACAAAGATTTTCACATCGCAATTGTTACCGCGAAAGAATGGATAATTAATGGGTTTTAATATGTTAGTAATAAGGCATAATTTGATAATATTTCATGTAACTAATATTTGACTAAAGGTTGAAAAGAAAAAGACAAACAAATGTTGGGGTAGAAAACAAGTGTTCTGTCGAAACTACCTTTACCGAAAGACCTTGACGAACCGTTGAAAATTTCTATACTCACGTTTTTTGGATAAAAACGTCGCAGTTAGTAATTAATTACATACCGAAAATCAAAAGACATCTTTGTTTGCTACTTTGACATTCGAGACCTACACGTAAGGTTTGTTACGTAAGAGTGCATATTTTAAAAATTAATACTTCTTTTAGTAATAAATATGAAAATATTTCCACATAATAATTCTTGTTTTTAAAAACGGTAGTGGATATGGGGAGTAAGAACAGTTAGTTGCAGTTAGCGTTTCGATTCAGCGCGGATCCATCTGATTTTTAATTACAAACCTTCACTGTACACCGTTCTGTCTATAAATATTTTATCGTGTAGGTACACTTTAGCAAAACTAAAACAGCAATTTAGTTTTTTTCTTTTCTGTGTTGTTTTTAATGTAAGTTTTTCACAAAGTTATAGTGGTCGTGTAAATAAACGTATCGCTAAAATATTCGGGTTTTAAGAAGCGGGCGCGTAAACAATATATCCGTAAATAATCGTTATCGTCTTGGGTTTAAACGGCGCATCTTAACCCGTTAAATATTGGTGAATACGTCATTAATTAAAGGATTATATTCAAACCCAAGTAGGTATTTTAATGTATATTAAAGCTCGCAGCAAACAATTCATTAAGCCTATGTAACCTATTAACAATCTATCACTGCCTTGCATGAAGTAGCTATATAATTAGGTAACCACGCTCATTAAACTGAAATCGGTTAAAATAAAAGGACTCCGCGTCAGACATTACATTGCCCCCCGCATTTCTAGTATGAGTTGGAACTGTTGACTGTTTACTAATGTTTTCGCCCGTGTAGAGTAAGGCGTGAGCAAATGTGGCACGATAGACCCCAGTTAAATTGTTATAAACGATACCGAGGTTTACAGGCACGGAACCTGATTACCTTAAGATTACCTCAAATTCCATTGTTACTGTTAAACTAACCAGTTCTTGTTGTCTTTAAATGCAGAGAGATGTATAGATGAACATGTTAGCTGAGGAAGGGATGCTGTCATTTGTAGCGTGGTCACTTGCGGGTAGGTTACCGGTCATTTTGTTATGATTTGTTTGCACCTGACCCTTGCTTTAACGATGTTTTTTCTGTATCTTTGATTCAGCCAGCTTATTTCAAATTGTTTGTCCACGAACTGATTTTTCTTTATATATGTAATTTATTGTAATTTTACGTATGTATTTTTGTGCTTTTATTAACCACAATTGTGGGTGTGATTACACTGTTTTTTTTTGTATTTATCTGTAGTTAAGGTACTTTTTATTTTTTTTCTGTTACTAAATTTTATAACTTTGTACGCAGTTTAGCCTGATTTAATTGTATTTTGTTATATTGGCATATTGAAATCTTTCGTTGTTTTTTTTGCTCTTTGACTTATTAATGTACGTGTGCAATTACTTATTTATTAATAAGTTGGGTTTTCTTGGTGATTCTTTTCCAATTGTTACACATTAATGGGTTGAACCATCATTGCGCAAAGCTCGTTAATTCTAACTTGAGTAGTTTCATTGTTTACCTGTTCCACATCATGAAACACTTAACCTCATCCAATCCAATTTTATTCACATAACACGGTGTAGCTTACCACTAGAGGACCATTTCTTTTTATCAGATTTGAGGTTTGAGAGTAATTAAATATGAGACTTGTAAATAAATTGTAATGTTTTATTTATTGCCAGGAAGGTCAATGTAAGGCAAGCAATTAATTTAAGTAAGAGCAGCATTATTGTCAATAAAGTCAAGCTACATTCCTTAGCGATCTTTTTTTCTTAATTTGCATTATTGCGAATAAGTTCAAATTACACTTTTAAAGGTAGGGTACCTTGGGACACTACAGTATCCTTGGTGTGCGGTGAAGTATTTGACCAGTAACTAGAATGCATACACCACGTACATATTAAAAAAACTTTTAAAATAATAATCGTCAGTTTTTCCAATACTAAAATAAATGTTTTCCAATCCAATCACTAAACAGAAGTTGAGGTACTCTTGAGTTATCTCCCGAGTATTTCATGTAATCTAGTAAGTCTCCGGCAATTCTAAAAGGAACTGACGTGTCTGAAAATTCAAATGATAAATAGAGTAAACTGTGATAACGAAAAGAAATTTAAGATAATGTAATTAAAATCAATACAAACTCGAATTTTAAAAATCACAACTCAACTTTAAACCCAAGTAAAGCTGAAGCTGTATAATGTACTGAAACAATTAAAAAAGCATTAATTCATTAATTCCTTGAACGCAGGTTTAGTGTGACATTTTTTTTTTTGCAATTATAACACTGCAGATACTTTATTTTTTTTAATAACTGAGGCCCGGCACAGGAAAAGGAGTACTCAGGAACACCTAGGAGGATGCAATAAAGAATGCTTCCGTCTGCAAAGAAAGGGATGTTGTAACAACCCTTTTTTGAGTTCTATTAAATATACCGTAATTTAAGGTCTTTCATTCGTTGTTGTAAATATAAGAAAAAGTTTTTAATTATTTAAATATAGGTATGAGGTATGCAACTTAATTTGCATATCTTCATAGTGAAAATTAAATTAAATAGTGACTTTTTACCCGAAGGACATGACGAAGTTTTGTTGAATGATATTAAGAATAGAAAACAGGCTTTTGATGAAATTCCAACCCTTTTTATTTCTGAAATGGTTAATTTATTTTCACAATTAGACATTCCTCCTTCTGAAGGTGAACAATTAAAGATTATTTACAACCTTGGTTTGCTACTCAGTTAGCTCTTGTTAATGTTAATGATATTTTTTATTTATTGAGTTATGTAAAAAATTACAGCACGTGAAAGCTCAGAATTCCAAATTCAAATTTAATTCTTGTTCAGATCCACAGAGACAATCTGAATACAAACCTTCTTCTACATTGAAACAAAATATTAAACCTAAAGTCAATTTTAGTGGTACTAAGCCAAGAAATTTAAATTCAACTTTTAATATTCAAAAATTAACACAGCTCAGTCTTCAACAACCTGTTTTAAGTGTAATAAGTTGGGTCATACCTATCACACCTGTGATAAGGGTGATGATAAAATCTTTTCCTTTGAATGTGTTTATTCCGATGTTACTTTTTCTAATTGCCCTAAGTGCAAATTTTCAAAAAACTTGTAAATGGGAAGTGTTCTGTTAGTAGACACATTCCTTATGATTTTTAAGAGGCTGACAAGCATGATTTTAAAGAGTGGTTGATTACCGTTAAGAAATTTTATGGAATTCCAAAAATTTGTTGAAAAGAATAATGATGACCTTTTATTAATGTAAAGATTTTTAATGAAAATTTTGTTGCTTTATTAGATAGTGGAGCTACCGTTACAATTTTAGGGAAGCCTGCTTTATATTTAATTGATAAATATGATTTAAAATTAAATAGGAATTCACCTTTTTCATCATTGATTATTGCTGATGGTTCTTTACAATCCATTTTGGGAAGTGTTGATTTATGTTTGACAGTTAATGGTATTACTAAAACTATTTCTGTTATTGTTTCTGAATCCATTACTACTGCAATTACTTTGGGAGTAGATTTTTGTCATTTATTTGAAATTAAAGCTGATTTTAGTGAAAATTCGTTTGTTGCAAATTCTGCGGAGACAAATTTTTCAATGATTAAGAGTATTGATGATCTTAATAATCATCAAGTTTTTGAATTAAACCAAGTTATTGACCTTTTTAAAACATTATCAAATTCCAAATTAGGTAAAACAAATAAAGTTTTTCATTCAATTAATACTGGTGATGCAGTACTAATTAAACAACGTTATTTTCCATAATCTCCTGCTATCTTGGAGCATGCGAACAGAGAAATTGATGATATGTTAGAGCAAGGAATTATTAGATCCAGTTCTTCTCCTTGGAATTCTCCAATGGTTTTGGTTAAAAGGAAGTCAAGTGAATTTAGAGTTTGTTTTGATGCGAAGAAATTAAATTCTATTACAAAAAAAGATGCTTACCCTTTACCATTTTTAAATGATATTTTGGATAAATTAAGAGATGCTCGTTATTTAACTTCAATTGGTTTAAAGAAAGCTTTTTGGCAAATTCCTTTAAACCCTGAGAGTTGTGAAAAAACTGCTTTTACTGTTCCACGTAGAGGATTATTTGAGTATACTGTTATGCCCATGGGACTTACCAACGCACCCAGTACATTACAACGATGTATGGATTCAATTTTAGGACATAATTTATCCTAATCAGTTTTTGTTTATTTAGACGATGTTAATATTTTTTCAAGTACTTTTAAGAAACATGTTGCTATTTTAAGAGAAATTTTTAAAAGGCTTAATGATGCCAAATTAAATATTAATTTAGATAAATGTGAATTTTGCAAACCTTAATTATCATATTTAGGTTTTGTTATCGATAAGAATGGTCTTCACACTGATCCTTCAAAGGTGGAAGCTATTACTAATTTTCCTCAACCACATACTTTTACTGAAATTAAACGTTTTATTGGAATGTGTTCTTGGTATAGACGTTTCATTCATGATTTTTCCACTATTTTAGCTCCGATTAACAATTTATTGAAAGGTAGAAAGAAATCTCAAAAAGTTTTATGGAATGCCGAAGCGGGTTTCCAAATGAGGTATTACTTGCCATATGATCCGATTTAAAATTGTTTTACAAAATGGCGGCTGTGCACCATTTCTAATGATTACGTTAGTGAATACCATCAAAAACGTTGTGTATGTGCCTTAGTCCGGTTTCCCAAAATTTTATTAATTTCAGTTTTATGGTTCACATAATAGGTTGAAGGTGGGGGAGACTTTAGAAGGGCACTTTATATGTAAATCCACAATTTTATTTATGTAATTATTTATTTCTTTACGCGTTTCAATACATGTGCCATTATCAAAAGCAAATATACATGGTGTTGCTATATTCGACCGACAACGTTCTACCGCAGAGAGCTCTCGTTAAATGATAAATATTGATATAGGTACAGGAACCCTTAAAGGCCTTAGTTGAAATTTTGAAATCAAAATTTAAAACTTTCCATAAATCAAAAACACCTTTAAATATTTATTTCAAATTTAGTGGTCAATATGCTCCTCAGGAAAGAAATATTTTGCCATAAACTAACTTTTGTTAAAACTTAACCAGTGGCACGCTACCGGGGTCAGTGGTAACTTTTATCCACCTATTTTTGACGCCACTGGAGAAAATAATTTTTTAGTTTTTTAAATTCTCCGTTCACTTTTAATTAAAGTGCAGAGATTTGCTTCAAAATGAAAGTCTGCAAGTTGTCAGATAATTAACAAATTATGATTTGTAGTGTAATTCACTCGAACCCTATCGCCTTTTTTATCTGGGGCTGAGCGAGAATTCAAGCTGTGGTATTCAGTCCAATCCGGTGTTATTCTCAAAGACACGTTTTTCAATTGAGAAACGGCGTAAAACGTGTTTGCAAGTAAACGCCCAACAGTTTGAATTTAATTTTGATATCTATTGCTATATCCTGACTGTCATTTTTATTAAATTGCAGCAACTGGTTTCAGAAATGAAGCCCATAAATAATTTGTATCTCTTTTTCAACTATTTACACTTAATCATTATTCAAAATCTAATTAATAGTATGGATTAAAGCAAACGCAAATATTACTTATTTAGCTAAACGCCGACAGGCAAATTATACTACAAATGATAATTTGTTAATTATCTGAAACTTGAATATTTTTGTTTAGAAACAAATCTCTACAACATCGTTCATGTTAGCTTCATAAAATGCTATTACTTTTTTAACTAGAAATGAACGGAGAATGTAAACAAAGTAAAAAAAATGTTTGACCAGTGGCGTCAAAAATGGGGGGTAAAAGTTTAAACTAACCCCGATAGCGTGCCACTGGTTAAATTTTTCAAAAGTAAGTTTATGTCAAAATTTTTAATTTTGATTTCAAAATTTCAACACTCAAACCCGTTAAGGGTTTATGTGCCTATATCAAAATTTATCAATTAATGAGAGCTCTCTGGGGTAGAGCGTTGTCGGACAAATTTGGCAATGCCCTGATAAGTAAAATAACTAACAAGTAGTTATGGTAACAAATCTGTAAGTCAAAACAGAAAACTTGATGTAAATTATAATTCTATGTTTAAAATATCTGTTAAACGTGAGTGAGTCTATAAAATCAATCGGTTCGTTAATTTAAGCGGTTTTTTAATTTATGGTATAAATTTCGAATGCATCTAATTAGTCTTTTTTATTAAAGAATGTAAAAATTTAATGTTGTTCTGTGAAGTCATAAGCTGATTACTTATTACTAAATGTTTGGCATAAATTGATTTGTCTGTGTGTTTATATTGGTAACATCTAACGTGTTTTTTGTATCTAATATCAAAATTCCTAAGTGTTTGCCCAATATAAACAGAATTAATGAACGTGCAGTTCAACTTATAAATGCCCGACTTCAACAAGGATATGGGTGTTAGTTTCGAATGCTACTTTGTACTTCTTGTTCTTTTGTAACGCTTGATATTGTTCCAAAATATGAAATTAATATGTATTTATTTTCTGTCGGTTCCATGTTAACTGATTAAATGGTTTCCATAGATAATTTGTATTCTTGATTTTTAACTAGAGCGTTCATTATAATAGAAATGTAACCATTAGCTTCTGCAAGTTGTTTTATAATTGATATTTCTTTATTGAAATTTGAATGGTTTAATGGTAATGGCATTGCTTTATGTACTAATGATTTCCATGCAGCTAATATATATATATATATATATATATATATATATATATATATATATATATATATAAATAGGTGGATAAAAGTTACCACTAATCCCGATAGCGTGCCACCGGTTAAATTTTAACAAAAGTTAGTTTATGGCAAAACATTACTTTCCTGAGGAGCATATTGACCACTAAATTTGAAATAAATATTTAAAGGTGTTTTTGATTTACGAAAAATTTTTAATTTTGATTTCAAAACTTCAACGCCATGTATCTCAGCAACTAAGTCCTTTAAGGGATCCTGTACCTCTATCAATATTTATCGTTTAACGAGAGCTCTCTGCGGTAGAACGTTGTCGGTCGAATATCGCAACACCATGTATATTTGCTCTTGATAATGACACATGTATTGAAACGCGTAAAGAAATAAATAATTACACAAAAGAAATTGTGGATTTACATATACAGTGCCCGTCTAAAGTCTAAAACTGAAATTAATAAAATTTTGGGAAACCGGACTAAGGCACATACACAACGTTTTTAATGGTATCCACTAACGTAAACATTATAAATGGCGCACAGCCGCCATTTTGCAAAATAATTTTAAATCGGATCGCATGGCAAGTAATACCTCATTTGGAAGCTCGTTTCAAGTCCTTTTCAAAGACACCAACAAAACATTAAAATATTATTACAGATTTAAATTTTAAACAGGCCGTGTATTTTATAAAATTCAGAACTTTTAAAATAATATAATTTACACGTTCATGAAATAACGCAATTGTGCACAAATGATCTGGTTCAAGAAACAAAAATGCATGAGAATAAGATAGGGGGATGACATACGATGACAGTCAAACGTGCTAGTTAAATGATAAAATCGCAACACAATAGTTGTGGTACTCAATTGGCTAAGGTAGACCTACTGTGATAAAGCACTCAGGAACACTTAGGAGTGTGGATAGGGGGATAATGAATTGCCAAGAGATGCCTATGAACGGTTACCTTAAATTGTTTCGTACCATACGTGGGAGGAAAGCAGGAACTAGGGAGATCATTTCAGAGTTTAGAAGCCGTGTAGAAGATGTAGATTGTGTCCGTTTGGTACCATAAGTAAATTTTTTTACTGCATGTTGGTGATGTCAATTAGCGAAACGAGTAATCCTTGCAAATGTGGCCCAAAATGGTATTATGTAAATGTAATTATCAACACAATAGTCATGGTAATATCGATAATACAGAAAAGAACTGAAACGATTCTTCTATGTTTAGGGGCTTTAGTAGCTAACAAAAGATGGTCAACCCATTATAGAGCTGAAGATACAGTCATTCTCAATACAGTAATAGTCTGAAAGCTTTAGATCTGAACTATTGATGCTTACAACATGAAATCATCGATCTTTTTTGTCGGACACAAAGCAAAACTGAGCTTTATTAGCATTAAAATGAAATAGATTATCACTTCCCCGTTCCAAAACACGTTGAATGTATTGATTGACGGAAATTGCCATTTCAGCTTTACGGTCTAGATTTGAGATAGAAGTAAGATTACCATTATTAGTAGACTGAAATGAATTACAATGAAGAGTGCTGTCGTCAGCAAAGCAATGGACCGGGATAGAAAAAAATAAGATCATTTATGTATGGCTGAAAAAGTGTAGGCGCTATAACTGATCTCTGTGGAACACCGCGTTAATGCCCACTTCTTTGGAAAAGAAGGCATCAAGTACGACACATATTTGTCTTTGGTCAAGGAAAGTAGAAACTCAATTGATAACCCAAACGAGGTGAGTTTGGCAACTAAACACTTATGCCAAACTTGGTCAGATCCTTTTGAGATATCTAAAGCGACTACAACTGTTACACTAGATTGCTCTAATGTATTATTCCAAACCTGGGACACATATGAAACAAGATCGCCTATTGGACGATTTTGCCTAAAACCATATTAGTGGTCACTAAGGAGTTCGCTAGTTTCAAGGAAAGAGATCAGTTGTTGATTGATGGCTTTTTTATGATTTTAGACAAAATGGAAGTTATGGCAATTGGTTGGTAGTAATTTTGGTATAGAATTCTAGATTTACATCAAGTTTGTTGTTTTACCTTAATGATTTGTCATCATTACCACTTGTGTTGAAATGCGTAGAGAAATAAATAATTATGTAATAGTATATTAAAAAACAAGTTTCATACCAGTCTTTTAAATAATGATTGCTTCAAGGTCTTATGAAACACGTTTCTTATGCTATTTTTTGTAATTTGCCCTTTTTTATGTCGTTTTTAAACAACAAATTTTTTTTTAGTTGATTTAGGAATTATTGTTTGCGATTGGTAATGTCTTAATTTTAAAAGTGAAACTGTGGTCTAGTCGCACGAAAATAGAAGATAATCAAAATAATCTTTCATGTAAGCCCCCTGAACTACGTGAAATTGCCAAAAAGACGATCGGGAATTTTCTGGCATCAAAGTTTTCCACTGGACGCATCCTCTTTTTGACACATTTTGTAAGAGTCACATAGACAACGTAATTCCGGATCAAGTGTTGCCAACCTAAAAATTTTCGTAAAATGTTCCGTGAATGAATGGTTACAATGACATCGGAGATGATTATTGTCACGTTTCTTAGTATGTCTATTAAAAAATCAAAATAGAAGAAAATTACAAAAGAGAAGTTATAGAATTAGATTGTATTTAAAACATTAGAGCAATTGAACATTTACTTTTTCAGTTACGAATTAGCTTTATCTAACCCTCCTTGCAAGTGAGGTTAAAGCTTTATCCATATTGCTACAAACAGCATGTTCTTAAATTATTTTGGACCTTGATCGATTTATAATATGTAGTTAAAGTATTTGGAATGACAATATGTACACGGATATGGATACACCAGTCTGATGTACCTTTAGATCAGTCCGTAGATTACTTTATTCAATGTTCCACATTACACAATTCACTGTTGCCACTATTCAGTAATACGTATAAGGATACGATTTCTTGATAGTCATAGAGAGACATGAAAATGCTCTTCAGTAATTTTATTTTTATGCATTATGTTGCCGGTGACTACGTTGTTTATTTACTTTTGTCCATTATACCTGGGTCGTGAACAATACGAATTTACTTTGGTATCGTCATTTTTCTTTTACACTTAAATTTTCACGTATTCAAATAATTTTTTGTTTTTTGAATCAATTAAGGCTTACTATAAATTCACAATGTACACATTAATTTAATATAAATTTAAAATGTAGTCTCTATTAAAATTTTATTCTTACTTTGGGTCACATAATTTACGGTGTTTAAAGTCAAGTTAGTTGAAATCGTTTCCAATGCGATCTTAAAAGTCGTTAAGTTTGACCTACTTAAATTATTATACATATACAAATGCAATTAAATACTATTTGTAAACGTCTGGAATGAAATTTAATTGTTATGTCATATAATGCTTTTATGTGGAAGGAAGGAAAGCAATTGTCGACATCTTAACCAAAATGAATCTGCAACTTATTGTTTAAGTTTTCGCAATAAATTCCGTTTGAGTAGGTACCATAGAGTTTTGTATTTTTGTCAACACAATATTATATGTTGTTTGCATCAAATCTAGTACCCTTAATAAAAGCCTCATATATGCATAAATTTAGTACCTTTTTTTAATATTGGAAACCGCCCTTTAATCCAAACTTAACTAAAAGCGAGTAATACTTTTCAACATTCTCAAATATCACACGTTTACACATTAGACAGGCCCTTTCTTTAATTAAAATTATATTCCAACCCTCCTCTTTCGTGTAATAACATTTCTTTTAAGCATGTGAGAAATTAGAGTATTGATGTAGCTTCAAACCGCTTTGAGGGAAACAGCATACCCTAAAGACAAACTGCCAAATTAAATCTTGCTCGATTAGAAGGCAGGCAGTCAACTGTAGACTGCAGTTCGTCTAGTTTCACGATTCACCGATCCGAAATATTGTCGTTCCAGGCTTGTGCTTTTACTGGTAATGTTTTTCCAACTCAATTCATCATTTCCTTCAATCACGTTATAATTATTTACTTAATTTTCATATTTACTTGCAAAAAAAATTTACCGCCACTATACATTTTTAATCAATTAGTTTTTTTATTGTGAACCATCTTTTAGAGTGCGCTTATAGCTAATTTCCTTAGGGTTGTGTTCTTACGCTCTTTGCATTTATAACATTATTGTAATTTCCTGGTCATTAAAATAGGGTGCACGTGCAAAGCAAATTCACATCTCGTAATGTGTATTACATTTTGTAATTTTACATTGGTATAGTTAATGCATTTCCAATTAACTGAACGATATTCACAGTAAACCATACTTGATCCTAATCCTGCTTTGATTCTCTTTGAAGAGATGAAATAAATCTGTGGTCAAACAAATTCAAATTCCGATAGCATGATTTATCTTGACAGAAAATTTACAAGTAAAGGTTTCTATGATTTATATGCAATGTTCAATGTAAATCTCCGTCTACTTAATACGTTTTCAAAATGATGAATTAGAAATTTCAAAGGACATTTACGTTATATCGGTTTTGTAAAATATTTATTGGAAACTGTGCAATGTTGACTTCTGAAACAAAAAACCAGTTCAAGTACTTTGCTTTAGAATTTATTGATTTATTGATGTCATAAGTGAAATAGAAAGGGTGGGTTCTAAACATTTTTCATTAAATGAGCGATCAGAAATAAAAAGTTTTGGGAACTTATTTGAAAAATTTGTGCTGCCATCTTTTGCACATCGTTTCTATTTTAATTTTAATTATTTAAATACTTTTGATGGTGTACTAATGAATAAGTTATAAGATTAGCTACCTTTCCAAGTTGCTTAAAAAAAACAAATATTAGTGGGATATAGTCAACTAGTGCAGTATAACATTAATTAGAAAAAGAGACTATTATAGTTTATTAAGTATTATTTTCAACTAAATTCACGACGTATGTTGCAGCGTCCCCCAGGTACCCTATCTTGAAAAGCGTAATTTGAACTTATTTGCAATAATGCAAATTCAAGAACAAAACAATCGCTAAGTGATTTATCTTGACTTGACTGACAATAATGTTACTATTACTCAAATTAATTGCCTGTCTTACTTTGCCTTTCCGGGAAATAATTAAAACCTTTGAATTTATTACAAGTCTGATTTAATTACTCGCAAACCTCAAATCTGATCAAACGAAACGGTCGTCTACAGGTAAGTACGTTTTGCTATCTAAATTAGACAGGCTGGATGAGGTAAGTGTTTCATCATGAGGGGCAGGTAAAACTACTCAAATTAAAATCAACGAGCGTTACGCAGCGGTCTATTAATATACTATTGTGGGAAATAACCACCAATAAACTCCACTTTATTCATAAATACGTAATTACACAAGACATTAATAAATCAAATATCAAAAAAAAAACAATGAAAGAGTTAAATATATAACAAAATACCATTAAATCAGGTTAAAGTGCCTACGAAATTATAACATTAAGAGAAAATGAATAAAAAGCAGTTCAATTACACAGAAACACAATAAAAAAAACCATATGTATGCACACGCACAATTGGGTCATAAATAATCAAAATAAAAGTCATAATAAGAAATCGTAACACCAAACATGTGGCCCTTTAAAGCCAATCATGCCGGCCTTTAAGTAAATAAGCACATAAAACAATGAAGCAAATTACAGTACATATAAAATACAACAGTAAAATTGCACAGGTGATAATAAGGTAAAGGCAAGGGCAAAGGAAAATAGACAAGGAATTTACCCGTACCCAATTGTTTAGTGACCACCAAAGCACAGAATACATAAATCAAATTTCAATAAAGCACGTACGAAGAAAATCAGCTCGCAGGCAAATAATTCTACTTAAACAAACTGACAACAAAACTCATTAAAAATAAGCCTTACAAGGTATAAACAGATCACTAACATCGTGACCGATATATAAGTTTGAGTGCGTTAGAAAAATACAGTACTCCTCTCTCAGGTTACACATTCATCTATACAACAAATAAAAACAATAGAAATAAAAATTCGAGGTGTTTAATGGTGGGGCCTGGGAGTGTGTACCTACTGCCAATTGCCTTTTACAATTAATAACCAGCGGTATCATATACCCATTCACCAGCCACCTTTACACAAACATAAATATAAACAACAACCAACAATGCTAATTCGCACAAATATATGGCGACTTTAGTTTATAGATCAGTACTTACGCGTACGAATAAGATACCTTTGCAAGACAATGTTTGATTCTTTTAATACGTTACATAGGCTGGTAAAATGATATGCTGCGAGCTTTCAGTTATATAAAAATACATACTTACACTAGAATAAATATTCCCTTAATTTATCACAGACATAAGTCGTTAACATACGCGGTTTAACCCCAAAAGAAAAGACAACTTAGTGTTGGCGAATTCAAAAGAAATGAAGGTATTTAATCAACCCAAAAATCAATCTGGCACACTCTAACTGTAACTGCCCCTCCTTCGATTTCAAAACTAACTATATCTACTCCCGAAAAACCACCCTCGCTTTTCAAAAGTCACAATAAAACCAGACATATTAATTTACGTTAGAACAGTTTCACATTAATTATTGCACGACATCTTAATTTTAAAAATATGTATTCGTTCGTAACAAACTCTACATTTACGTCTCGGGTTTCACCGTATCAAACAAAGACCCCTTTGGATTTGCGCTGTGTTCAGCCGTAATTAATCATTAGATCAATGACATTTTTTTTACATCAAGAGCGCGCATAATAAATTCCAATGATTCGTTACGCCCCTTCAGTAAAGCATTTTTAAGCGTCCACCTACTACTCACCTCCCAACATGTGTTATAGAACCGTAGACAAATATTAGTTACAAACAATCCTACATTCCTTACATAAAAATATATAAATAAAATATTTTGAAAACATTAGCAACTTATGACGTATTATTAAGATATTAAAAATCCACTAATTATCTTTTCTATCGTGGTAACAATGGCGATTTGGCAAACGTTTATTACAATAATAAAATTTGCGCGGTTCGCTATCTACAATGTTTAAACTAAGATGTGAAAAGTCCCGCACTGGTATTATTGACAGAATAATGATCCAAAGATCCTTCTTAATTAATTTTCATATCTTAGAAAACAACTCCGTCCAGTTTCTCCGACCGATTTAATCTTACTCGTATTCATATGCTTGTGAATATTCTTTCTTGCTCTGTCTATACATGTGCACCTTTTGCGTTTCGATTATTGATCCTGCCTGCCCGATTTTGTTTTATTTCCCGCCACTTTCCTGCCTAGTATTAGTATTACTGTCGAACTGCCTACCTACTTTAAAACAGTGAATCAAAAATTTATTTTTAATATACTTGTACGGTGTAAAGTAGTTGCAAAACATCGTGGCACTCGAGATGCGCGGCGCGATTCTCTACAATTTCATAAACTTAAACGATGTTATAGTCGGGAAATTTCTGTAGCAAAAATGCCATCCTAAAGATATACGGCAAATGAATAAGTTGAGTAATTATCGATTTTTTTTAACGATTGATATCGTAACTGAATACATTTTTATTGAATGATTAAATGATATAACAATTTCAATTTATGTATGTATTGGATTACCTCTTTCATATTTGCATTAAAATAATTTTATTAGTTAGTAAACATAACCAAACCTGTTCAACATCAGCTGTTTTTATCAAGGATTTGCAAAAATGAAGTTCAACGTTTTATAAACTTTTAATTACACCCAACAGATAGACAGAAAATAAGAATAACCTCTGACCGCTGGTCTAAATATTTATATTTTTAAGAATCAACAACAGGAATCAATCAATTAGCGTCATTACATTAAAATATGTGTCAGAAGGTGTTATTACAAATACGACAAGTATTTATTTAGTTCACACTATTAGTTAATTGTGCCGATTGGAAAATGTGAAAAATTATTTGTTCCATAATTCTTAGATTAAGTAATAGTCTGTAGGTGTAAATGTGTACTATCAAAACTTGAATGAAGCTTCTCAATGTTATTATAATATTATAACTTGAGATACTTCTAATAGGAAGACACAAACGTTGAAATAACTACTACGTTTCCTTATTTGTTCGGAAAATATTTTTGTAGAAGTATTTCAAATTCTAATACCAACCTGTAAAATAAATTACAAATTGATAAAACATTTTAAAACGTAATTTTATTAACATACAAAAATAAATAACTACAGACGTTTAATTAATTAATTCACTGTTGCAGTCTTTGTGACTGCTGGTGTAATAAATGTCTTCATCACTTTCACCTGTATTTACAGTAAAAATCAGCTCTTCGACTTCATCAATAAAACCTTCTTTTTCTAAATGAGAAGCTTTCGTGCAAAACCGAATAAGTGAGCTATACATCGTTTCTATATAATTTTTAGGCCAGCTTTCCATTACCGTACTTATTTTCGAGCAAAACCGGATATATCCTGCTGTAAAATCGCTTCAAAGTCAACATTTTCGAGCAAAAGCGGATAAATCCGTATTGTTCAAGCAAAACCGAATAAAGCCATTTGTTCAAGCAAAACCGAATAAATCCGATAAATCTGTAAAATTTGCAGTTTTTTTTTGCCCACTAGTAAGGATTTTACTTTACAGATCGTGTGTATGTTTACAGTTTTCTTTTAGACCACTAAAGATTTTACTACGCAATTTAGCTTATAAGGCCTGTTCTTATTGTAAGAATCTAACCTTGCTTTTTTATTATTACTGGACATCTGCTGTTTACGTTAATTGAAACTTGTATTATAATATTTTGTAATGTGTTACTTTGATTGTGTTTTAAAATGGATAAGCTAGTGTTTGTAAAAGATGCAAATGTTGGGAGCAGAGTGCAACGTGTAGGTCATGAAAGCGAATGTGCGAAGGAAAAGAAAAAGAGGTAGTTTCCTGATATGCTTTTGTGTTTGTGTAATTATTGAACATTTTTAAAATTGTAGATATTTAGATCCAGATCCGGATTTAAGAAAATTTAAGAGGCCTTGCAGTCATGCTGGAAAAACATATTTTTCTAATAAAATTCGACGCAGTGATGTAAAATTGATTCGCAGAAAGTTGTACGTGACACCGGACAAAACTGAGCAAGACATGAAAGTTTTCCATATGATGTCTGTTATTTCACCAGAAAGCTTATCTTAAAGATAAGCCAAAAGCACGATCACTCAACATAGTTTACTTTTTAAAACGAGACAACCAAAAGAAAGATGTGGTGGTGACCGTATATCTATGAAGAGTGTTGATAAGCGGGAAAAAGTTAAAGAATTTGTTGGACAACTAAGAGGTCAGGAAAGCCATTATAACAGAGCCAAATCTAAATGAATTTATTTACCTTCTAATTTGGACATATCCAAACTGCGCAAGATGTATAATAATAAAGTTGGTGCTCAGTATTCAATGTTTAGAAAAATTTTTAACGAACATAGGGTTTTCATCCCCGGCACCAGATTGCTGTTATCAATGCACTTTACTAAAGCACCTAATAAAAATTGAAAAAGATTCAAACAAGAAGACTGAGCTTATAGTACAATATCGCGTTGATTCCAAAAGGGCAAAGGTTTTTTTTTCAACTGTTGAAGGAGAATCCAGAAGGTAGTCTCAGCTTTTGCTTTGACCTACAACAGTTCCAACTACTGTCCCGAACGCCCATTAGTGACACTTTCTATTCACACCTAATAAGTTTATACTCATTCTGTTCCGTTCAGATGGACTCCAAGGAACCAACGTTTTATACGTGGACCGAGGGCATGGCATCCCGTGGTTGCACAGAAATTGGATCTGCTTTACTTACACACTGAAATGGACTATCTAAGATATAACAGTCAATAAGGTTATTCTGTGACGGATGCGGAGGACAGAATAAAAATAGCCACATCGTGCATGCCTTACTGTACTGGTTGAAATTTGACTCTCCAAAAAATGTAACTCAAGTAAATCTTACATATCCTATCAGGGGACATAGCTTAATGCCCGCCAATCGTGCATTTGGTAGAGTAGAAAAGCTCCAACGAAAAAAAACCACTATTGAATCAAAAGATCAATACTATAAGCTATGTTCAGAAGTAAGCACCATTAAATTATTGGGAGAAGACTGGTTGATTAAGGATATTAAAGAATTGCAAAATTTTTATAAAAAAGTGGATGGAATTGCAGACCTTAAAAGAATTGTTTTTAAAAAAATACGAACTAAAAACAATCTGAACAAAGTTACTGTTACCTGCTACCCATTCTATAGATTTGAAACAGACACTGAAATAGTACAAAATATGCTTAAGAAAAACAAATCTGACCAAGGTTTTGAACTTAATAATATCGAATTACACCGCTCTGTCCCTGACAAAAAGAAGAAAACATTACGAAAACTTATGGCTGACCAATTTGGACAGAATTGGATAGGCCAACAAAATTTGGAATGGTATAAGAGAATTTTGTCTACATCTGAGACTGAAACCGATAAAGCTAATGAACAAGAGGATCAGGAGAAAAACGTGAAAACGTGACTGTTTGGATGAGGAACAAACTGTACACATATATTTTAATAATAATAATTTGTATTTGATGCTTTTTTCAATAAACCTTAATTAGCATTCATTTTCTATATAAATATAGTACTTTTCGAGCAAAACGAGATAAATCCATATTATTTTGTGGAATACCTCCTAAATACTTTGTACTTTTTAACAAGAGTTGCTATATTTGCTCTCACCAGAAAGTAAACAACTTTGAGCCAAAAGTTTTTTTTATCTTCCATCGTTTACCCTGTGCAACAAAATGCTCATTTCCCAAAAACTACTAAAGATGAATTTATTCGGTTTTGCACGAGAGCTCCTCAAATATTATTGTTCAATCTTTTCTGTATGTTTGCACACAGCTTCCCATTCTCAACGACCAATTGATTTAAATGTATCCTCTGCTAATTTACACACATCTTCAAATTTAAACGTAATATTACTATGATTTTTAACTTGAGAATGACCACAGAATGACCGTGTTCGGCCATCAACTTATCGATTAAATAATCTTTATGAACTGGTCGAATTTTCTCGTGGAGTTTGGGTTTTGTCTCACTTTGTTCAAATGCAATCCCACGTTCGTTTAATCACTTCTACATTTCACCTTTTTTCCAGGCACATGTTGGATTAGGCTCGGTCGATATGTTGTGGTAAATGTATCCCTTCTTCTTGGACAGCTGCAAGCACATTTTCCATTGTTGGTTGGACATACACAAAATTGTAAACTATTCTTTTAACAACTTCTGCATCAAATTTTGCTGGTGCTGGTTTGTTTATTGTTTTACGAGGTGAACCAAATGTACTTCCTTCAGGTTTCGATCTGCCTTCCTGTGTGATGCGTTTATCTGTTCTTCTGGATATGCGTGTTGCTTCTGCTAATCTTTCATACACACGATCGATAGGGATAATAAAATCTTTTGATTCTTTTTCTCGCTTCATTAATACGTACAATTTATAAATAATTTCACGAGTTTGACTGTGAACAACTACTCCCTCATGTTCAAAACGTTTACTTGGCAACAAATAACGATGAAATAATAAAAAGTGTCTTGAAAAAGACACATTTTGTGTAAAAAAGAAGGCATAAACTCAAGCGGAAACGTACGAATACAACGTGAAGTAAATAAAGCGAATGACTACAATTATAAGTTGAATAGTTGCATATTTCTCGAATACTTTCGACGCGTTTGAATCATATGCGCATGGAGGGGCGAGTGCCACGACGTTTTGAAACTACTCTACCGTACGTGGAGAGTGTATAAGGAATTATTTAGTACCGTTTCTTGCCAACGTGGGTTTCGGCCCCAAAATGATTAAAGTAATAGTTCGCGGAGATCTATATTCCTTCCTTCACATACCGGTCTCTCGTGAAGTTTTCCCCCTCCAGTTCCAGGGTAAGTTCTACGCAGGGTTGGTAATTTCCTGAGCTATAATGGAATTCCCTATATAGTTATCCCGTTCACTCCTCCTCTCTCGCACTCTCTGATATCGTTACATTCCACCTGTGTATGTTAACTATAATCATTATTTTAATCACTGAAATTCATTTTCGCATTGTGCACACTACTTCTCTTACGAACCATCACCGTATAATTAAATCACTGGGTTTCTATCAACCAAATTCATCTAAATTTCCTGACATTAATTTTAATGTTCCCATTACACCACACACGTTCCAAAGCACATGTTTAATAATTACGACGTAATTAATCTACCCGCTGAAGGATTAATTCTGTAATTATGCCGAATCAATTTTCCCCGCTGATCGTAATAAACCAGCTACTCATTGAAAATTTCATTAATTTAGTTAATATTATTATTATTATCAACACCGCGGATGACATTCATACCCAAATAAACATTTTCCCATTCATGTATATTTAAATCGTTTAAATCGCTCATTGTTTTGAAGTATACATTCACTCAAAATTAAGGTTAAATGATTGGATTATAACCCGAGTTTATACTAATACTATAAAGAAACGTGAATTTCACACGTACCTGTATAATCCATATAGTAAATCCGACACATCATTAACAAGATAATTAATATTTACATTGATCTATATCACCTGTGTCTTGTCCAATTACCTTTAGCATAAAAACCGGTACCGTTTTTTACTGGACATGTTACTAAATCTCACGTTTTAGTGATTTACGCTACACGGCGGGAGTCACCCACACCAGCGAGAGATCCAAAAGGAAAGAACTCCGAAAATCGAACCCAGAAGATACAACATTTGGATTTCTGTTATAATTAGGTGGAAACCTTTATTAAAATAATAAGAATTATAAATAGATTTCAAGAAATAAAATTTTTAATCTCCAATTCTATTTATTTAGTTAGGCAACTCACACCACTAACAGTGATCTTCAGTTGCGAAGCTACATAATCATTAATGTAATTAATTAATGGTAAAAATTATTTTGTACAGGTGCCAAGCAATCACAGATCGGTACAACAGTTCAAATAAAGAACTGAAATAAAATTGTACCGAATCAAGTTCTCCCAGTTATAATATTATTTTAAAAGGGTTTGAACTTCTGGATATACTGAAATGCTTTTGGAATAAATGCATTTCAGTGTCTGATAAAATTCCAATTACCGTAACTATCAAACTTAGCAAATGTTCGCCTTCAATGTCCGTGCAAAGCTACCGAGACACTCAAACTTTTAAAGCTTTCAATCATGGCTAACTTAAATTTTATGTTCATTTTTATACCATTGTAACAGTTTCGGCGATATAAATGATTTTCTAATTGTTTTGCAGTTCATACGTATTGTAAAGCGAGCATTACCTTTCCATCGCATTTTATCATGCTTGGGACATGCAGTATTATTGCTAGCATGCATAGAAATTGACACACCATACACGATATGATTATAAGCACAAACAAGAACAAAACCTGAAACCATTACACTAACTGTGTACGTTTTGGAGTATCATAAAAAATTATGAGAGATTCGTGTTGATCACTCTTAAAAAAATAAAGTGTACCAAATTTGAGTTTAATACATTCAGCTGTGTACTAACTATTACGACTTTTCAAAAATAATGTGCCAACTTTAACGCCCTATATCTCCATTGCTATTAACATTTTACTAACGCATGTTTTTGTTAAACGGCCTATTTTGATCACCTTTTTCTACAGTTGCCATATTGTCCATTAGTTATAGGACACCCTGTATAGGGAGTTGTGTTTAAAGTCCACCACCTATGAGAACAGCTTTACAATGCGGAAAACTTGGTTCGGTGGATCTTGTATTTTAAACTTTTCTTGAAATGTCAATAATAATACCAGTACGGTCGTTTCATCTTAGGCTGCACAGCTACTGAGCTTTGAATTCAATTTGTGTTTGAATATATACATTTCGACAGCAATTGCAGTTGTCATTAATAAAAAAATAAATGCGTAGTTAAATATAAAGTACATCCGCTTAGTATGACCTATGAGAAAGTACAATAGGTCTATATATAGGGTGTTGCTTTAAAAAAATAGAAAAAAATTACTATTCTCAAACGTTGGCAACACTGATTGTTTACCAACAGCTTTTATAATTTGAGAGCATCAATTGATAGAAAACTAAATTACTATTCTTTATAAAAAATTTCTAGGTCCAATAGTATCAATTTAACAGGACACTTTTTGACAGATAAACGCTTATCAGCTGCTGCAGATCTTTCTAGTTGATCCAATCCGCAAAATGTTCTGTGTGTAGTGTGAAAGATGCGTGTTGTAGGGCGGAATATATTTTTCCATGAGATTAAGATAATATATATATATATATATATATATATATATATATATATATATATATATATATATATATATATATATAAATTGTTTCTTTTATTCGGGATTCCGTCAATTTTAATTCAAACCAATTTATGTTATTCGAAGGTTTAGATAATTTATTATTTTTTTATCAAGGCTAAAGTTTAAACACAAAGATAAAATACAAATTTAATTAAAACCATATCATTACAAATTTATTTAACAAAAGAACAGATTTTTTCTGCCTTTACCTTTAAAAATTTTTAATAATATGTTTTAATTAAATTGATATTTTATCTTTGTGTTTAAATTTAACTTACATGTATATATATATATATATATATATATATATATATATATATATATATACGACATGCTCATGGGGCAGAGAAGATGTACAATGCATTCTTGTATTGCATTTAAAAATGTTAATTTTAAATAAAATTCATCTGAACTACATTTCAGTTTGTCTGTTTTCTGTTTCTCCCACTTTCTCAAACCATAACTCGCCAACTATTAATTTTACACCGAACGAGCCCCGTAACGTGATAATTAAACACTCCGTCTTAATTTGCACCTATTAATTTCAGTAATAATTAGATATTAATCTCAACAGCGCAAACACCTAAGCTCAAGATTATACCTTCCAAAATTCTACAAAATTCTACTAGAAGTAAAAATGTTTATGCACACTAAATTCCTACTATTCCTGTAACTAAAAGGTATTTAAGTATCACATGTGATATTCTAGAACCGCCCTAACGATGACCGTTTTGTGCACATATAAAAGACATTTCTGTAATTTACAAATAGTCCAAAAGGAAGGGGAGTACAACTATGGTATCTAACATGGGATTAGAACTCACTATCAGATTAAGTCTCATGCTGTACCGACTGAGCTAACCCTACGCTGTCACTGGCATCTTTATAAAGCATCATCTAGGCCTCGATTTGTGTCTAATTGTAAGTCGCGGGTGTAAATCGCCACCGTGGTGTTTCATATTAAGATTCAGAGATGTAGCTCTTTGATCTGATGAACATTAGTCAAAGACGGAAGCAGCTGATTTATTGGATTCAATATTAGTGAGTACCTTATCTGTACATTTATTCAACCTGGTATTCTCTAATATTACGTATGTGTAGAAGCTTATCGAACAATGAGTCTTGTACCATTTTTATTCAAATGCATATTACATTCAATTATTATTGTATATTTACATTTTTTTAAATTGAAAATAAAACATGAGTAGAGTATGTATTCTGTATAGAAGATATTTCACGAATGTTTTGTGATGACAATTTTACCAAATATACCCTATTTCGAAATACGTGTTTATTTTTTATAGCAATATCGATACCACCATGCTTACGTTTACATTTACAAAAACATGTGACACGTGAAAAATATCTGATGATTACATAATCTATTGATCAATTCTGTAAGCAATGTTATGACTATCAGAAGAATAAATGAGTTTCGTTAGTATTTGTTATGTAATTATGGACATTTTGTAATTATAGATAATGATGAAAATGTTTTCCATGCAAAGACGTGCATCTCATTATTGAGTTCGGTGGGTAGTCCATTTCGAAGTCTTTACACCGTGTACTCAATACATCCTAGGCAATATACTTGTTCTAACTATCGATGTATTATCTGTTACAAATTTCACAACTAGAATATTAAAAAAGATATTAACCATTACATTAGTTTTGTAGGACTAAAAAATTGGTAAAAGTCAGAAATCTATTGGGGTTTTTATGTTTTATAATGTGCTTCAGTATTCTCTTGACATTTGCCCTTTAAGAGAAAGATAAAATTATAATATATGTTCATAATAATTTTGTGGAGTTTTTAAGAAGTACGCTCAATTCTCTAGAGCACGTTTAAAATTAAATTTTATCAGCTATATTATAATTTAGCTCTGTCTGTACCGACTGCTAAGATAAATTTTGCCTTCTTTGTATTACATGATATCTGCAGACTACGTGTGGTATCTACAATTTACGTACCTTTTCATATTGCAAGCAGTATTTCCAATAACACCTAAAACATTCATTATATTTACTGTTCCTATGTTGAATGTCTCCAAGGAAAATAATATCATTCTTATATAAATATATTAAAATTTTTGCGATATTATGTAAGTAAGCGTACCTTATAAATCTAAGGTTGATTCAATAATACATAATACTACGAATACGCTGGAGAGCGTATTATATTACATACTAAATTATAAAGATATACTTCTCAATTGTTCTGTATTTCACAGTTCACGTTATTCTGACATTTTCTGGCGAAGCAACAGTGCCAATAATGAATTATTAGTAGTTACATAAGATTACTACATATCGAAGGATGAACAGCAAAGTTTTAAACTAGAAAAGAATAAGCATCTAACAATTACATTATACTTTAGGGTAAATGTCCAAATGGGAAATATATCCCTCTGATCTTACGCTGCACACGCAATTTCCGGACATCCTGTTGACAAGGGACGTCGTATGGGAATGAAGACCAAAACAGTAATTTCTATCGTGATTGTACATACCTTATCGTTCCCTTCTAACCTACTTATACATGTGTAGGTAGCGTGCGTGCGTGCAATTGTAAGCGTCTGCGTGTGACGCGTAAGTGCGTTTGTGCATGTGTGCCTTTGTGCGCGTGTACGTGTGCGTGTGCGTGTGTCCGTGTGTGCGTATGTGCGTGTGCGCGTGTGTGCGTGTGTGCGTGTGTGCGTGTGTGCTGTGTGTGGTGTGTGCGTGTGTGTGGCGTGTGGTGTTGTGCGTGTGTGTGTGCGTGTGTGTGTGTGGTGTGTACGTGTGTGTGTGTGTGTGTGTGTGTGTGGTGTGTGTGTATGTGTGTGTGTGTGTGTGTGTGTGTGTATGTGCGTGTGTGTGTGTCCGTGTGTGCGTATGTGCGTGTGCGCGTGTGTGCGTGTGTGCGTGTGTGCGTACTATATTAAAGTTCTGATATCTAATGTACCTTTAAAAATATAAGGACCAACTGTATGCTGCCCACGAACACCGGCGGAAATATTTAACGACCATCGTTGTTGAAAATCGGCTTGTCAATTACATGCGGGTCTCCTGCAGAAGAATAATGTTAATTGTGGAAATTAGCGAACCTCTTTATGTGACGTTACTTCGTCTACAATTTTAGTTAGTAACTGTAAACTTACAGCTAATGAGTGTTAACTTACAGTTAATATCTCTATTTGGCCCTCCAGAGCATTCGTAAAATACTTCACTAGTATATTTAGTGAGTACAAACTCTACCTTGCATTTGTGTAATTGAAATACTGAAATGATCAAATGATCAAATGATCAAATGATCAAATGATCAAATGATCAAATGATCAAATGACGAAATGATCAAATGATCAAATGATCAAATGATCAAATGATCAAATGATCAAATGACCAAATGACCAAATGACCAAATGACCAAATGACCAAATGACCAAATGACCAAATGACCAAATGACCAAATGACCAAATGACCAAATGACCAAATGACCAAATGACCAAATGACCAAATGACCAAATGATCAAACGATCAAACGATCAAACGATCAAACGATCAAACGCTCAAACGATCACATGATCAAATGATCGAATGATCGAATGATCGAATGATCAAATGATCAAATGATCAAATGACCAAATGACCAAATGATCAAACGATCAAACGATCAAACGATCAAACGATGAAACGATGAAATGATGAAATGATGAAATGATGAAATGATGAAATGATGAAATGATGAAATGATGAAATGATGAAATGATGAAATGATGAAATGATGAAATGATGAAATGATGAAATGATGAAATGATGAAATGATGAAATGATGAAATGATGAAATGATGAAATGATCAAATGATAAATGATAAAGATGAAATGATGAAATGATGAAATGATGAAATGATGAAATGATGAAATGATGAAATGTCAAATGATGAAATGATGAAATGATGAAATGATCAAATGACCAAGTGATCAAGTGATCAAGTGATCAAGTGATCCAATGATCGAACGATCGAACGATCGAACGATCGAACGATCGAACAATCAAACGATCAAACTATCAAACGATCAAATGATCAAATATCAAATGATCAAGTGATCAAATGATCAAATGATCAAATGATCATATGATCAAACGATCAAATGATCAAATTATCAAGTGATCAAATCAAATCAATAAATCAATCAGATCAATCTCAATAAATCAATCAATGAAATCTATAAGTCTCAATAAACCAAATCATAACTTACAGCTTACGAAAATCAGCTTACAGTTCAAAAGGACTGATTTGGTTTAACTTACAGCTTGCTGAAAATACCAAATTGATATAACGGAAATAAAAATATTATATAGGAATCAATAACTACAAAGTTTAAATTCCACAAATAGTAACCCGCATAATGTTATTAATTAATTTAAAAAAATGGCGTAACACCCACACCTTTATCTAACTAACTAACTAAACAAATGAACAGAAATCGAGTCTATGGAATAACAGTTGACGCTATTGCATAGTTGGTTTTTGACGCCATCTTATAAGAACTATATTATTTTACATACAAGATATGTCTGTCTGTCCTATCAGAAATACCTCTGTCAAAAAGGGGCTTCGAGTTAAGTATGCTGGCCACTTGTTAGAATACTATTTTTTTATTTTCGGGTTTTTACCCGTAAGGGGTTGTCATGCTATCACATAAAACAGTTTTACATACAAGTTCTGCCTTAGCAGAAATGCCTCCGTCAAAAAGGAGACTATACGTATAAACGCGCCCGTAGGGAAGATATTAGAGCGCGGTTACAGAAACAAAAAGCTTGCACTGTTCACAAACCTATAGTAAGAAAATTTACTCCAAACAGGTACATTGCGGGTAGCTTCTTTGAGTTATGGCAGGCGGGTCTTTTTGCAAATTAAGAAATCTAAGTAAATATAATGACGAATATAATAATTATATACTGACGGTTATCGATGTATTTAAAGGAAAATCGAAAGGCCACGTATTTCATTCCCTCCCCAAGGGGGAGAGCGGCTGCTCGAGTTTTCCGAGCTACTTCAGCCACAATCATGGATTTCCAGCATACATACATGCGTTACGTAGCATGGTGGGATTACGGATGGGTGTGGTCAGGATAGGATCGAAAGAAAGGAGTTAGGGTTCTGAGGGGGAAAATACTACCCCAGCACTCGCCTAAGTAGCCGCACACGGTGTGCATATACTCAGTGACAATGCCGCTATATGTGTATGAGGAAAACCCCCTGAAAAAAACTCATACAAGTAGACGGTAACGGGAATCGAACCCATTGCCTCTCGAATGCCAAGCAAGCCGTGTCACCACTACGCTACTAGCTCGGTTCGATGTATTTAGCAAGACGGCGTGGGCAGGAGGTCTGAAGCTGAAAACTGCAGGTTCTATAATCGACGTATTTTAGTATACTTTTCAAAGATGCGAAATGATACCTCATATAGGTAAAATTTTGCAACGCGAGGTCTTGACGAAGGCTCTTGACCCCATCCCTCTACTCGTCCGTCTCCCGAGTGTAGACGAGCATATTCGAACGTACCCGGTAAAAACTCCACCAATTTAGATTACATTTATTTTTAAAAGCAGATTTGTTTGTTGGTGATATCATCTAGTGGTGTATGATGCGAATGTTTCCTGTAAAGATGTTGATCGTGTTCGACTCTCTGGTCTCCCTCGTTTCTCTCTCGTCTCTTTTGTCTCTCTCGAAATTTTTAGGTTAGGTCAGTACGCGTACAAAATTAGGTTAGATTAACAAATGCACGGTTCAGGTTAGGTCCATACTCGTGCGCGAGCATTGACCTGACCTAAACCGTGCATTTATTAATTCGGAACTTCGTAATATATAAGTACCGTTGACGAAATATATCATTATAACAGTATTAAGCGAGGTATAAGATATTGAAAAAAGTGTAGAAATATCGAAGTTGGGCTATAAGTCTGAAACAAAAGAAGATACTAAATTTGATGAAAACAAAGATATCTTTAAAAAACAACTTTAACAAGGAAATCGGGACAATGTACAAGGTATGAATTTTCCTTCAAGGTATTCGCACTGTAAATTGTAATATGAAAGCAAGTATTTTGAATGAAACGACTATATTGCTGCCGCCATTTATGTCAATCTTCTTATACTTACATTTTTTGTGTTGAAAACGTTCCCAAAACCAGACGCTGACTATTCATTTCACTACAAATTTTATTTTTTTTCATAAAATTTGGTTGCTGAACGTAACAAACGTACTTTTTACGTTAATATGGCTAATGTGGTTTAAAATTAATTAACGGTGTTATTAATTGTTGATTTTAAATTCAAAGTAGTTGAAGGATACGATTAAGTTTATCGTTATTTAAATAATTGTGTGATCTAGTTAACAGCAATAATGCCGATACCTGCTGAGTTTGATAAACGTCAAGCTATAAAAATTTAATTATTTGAAAAAGTCTATACTCGTTTTTCGCTTTAATAATAAATCACACTATTAGGATACAATAACTTTTTTACTTGATGTGCAGAATATACTGTTAATCATGTTTAACAAGTTATAACATCAATAAACACTTCAATAAATTTAATACGCAATTTTCCACAAGGAAACATTTTATTGGGACACGCTAATAGATATACGTAGTAAAAAGTGTACTTTACATCCATTGTGACATTATGTCTGACCTCACGTATACACCCCTTTATCTCAGAAATTAAACCAAGGAGGGAGGTTTTACATAAATCTACGTTCAGACGGTAACTTTCGTATTCTCCGTAGGAAATGGGTCACTAAAGATTTTACACAGTCCGGAAGTAAATGAAACTTATATATCCATCGGTTATAAAATTTCATATTAAAATGGAGCTCATTATTGGGTCTCCTTCTTTATCTTGCCAGAACGGACTTTATGGATTCCGTCACATTTTATTATTTTAATAAATGATTAGGTACCTAATAAACTAAACACAATTTACTTTATCTTGGTTTTATTATTAATAAGATAACACGTTCCATTTATACAAAAAGCAGACCATATTTTTTACTATTACTTATAACAAACAGAATGAATATTTATAGCATTCATTTTCCATAATTTTTTATAACAGATTAAGTCGGCTTATTGTTCTCTTTGGGTAATCAATCATAATTTATTTTACGGTTTCCTCTATAAAATGTGAGGCTAGAATTTTTAAATATAATCTGTAAGCTTTGAAGAAGAGTGATGTTTTTATTCCATTAATTTCTGAATAATCGTTGGCTTTATATTTTCGTACTTACTTTTAAGTCGCGTAATTGTAATACTGGTTACAATCACTATATTCATATTATTTTATAATCTAATATGATTATTCTATAGCGCACTCTATCGCAGTGTATATAAATATTGATGCTGTGGTCATAGAGCAAACCTATAAACTTTACGTTCTGGAATCATTTTATTATTATTTGATTTTCTCTAACAGTAATGACATTCATGTATTTTCAGTACTTACCGCTCCTACAAAAGCTGTATCTTTAATAATTTCGTAGAAAATGGTTCTTGCCAGAAATGTTTCATGGCAACCTAATTCTCCATATAAGTATATAGGTATGTTACGCTAGATAATTTGTTAACTCTAAACGTATTAACTAAAATTATTATTTACGCATTTACGTGACAGGTTTGGATGACAACAAATGTGGTGCAGCTGCTCACTCATTAAAAAAATTTATTAGTAGTAGGTTGGACTGTGTGGTACTTACTAAACAGCAAAATATAGATAAAATAGGGCGCCAGGGTCTCAACTAAATACTTAAACCACTAAACGGCGTTCCTCACTTAACCCAAAATAAGGGTGTGCTAATTCCTTACTTTAAAACAACATCAATGACTGTAAGCAATAAGCATCCTTATAGATAAGGGTGTATTAATATATACCCAAATAAAAGGATAATACTAGTAGAGGCAGTGACTGTTAGTTATCATTGACAAATGGCTTTAAGTCTTTTACATGCCAGTTCCTTTACTAGTTCCTGTGTCGTCTACTAATTATAAATACAATAACACATTTTTTCCTAACCCTAAATGGTCCCGCAAATGCTCTAACCAAATTTTCTTTCACTAATGTTACCATCTGATTTAAAATTAAAATTTTCTCTTGTCCTGATACATGGGTCTTTTCCTGGCCCTCTGAATTGATACGACTGTATTCTGATCCATTTAAACACATTTCTTTTCCAGAATTAATAATGTACGGAGTTTGCATTGTTCTTCATGGCGAGCCGTACTCAACGCAAATGCTAATGTGCTAAGGTATTCATCAATTTACGGTGTTCGTCTTTAATGTAAGCAACAATTTAAGGAGCAACTGCTCTTCTCAGAGGAAAAAATAAACTAAATTTTCTAAAAATATCCGTTACAGCTAAAATAAATTGATAACAACGATTTGTTTTGGGCAGCGGTCCCGTGATATCAAAACTGATTATGTGCCAAGGTTTTGCTCATATGGCCCGCTGGTTTCTTTTGCTCCGGCTTAATACTTTGACAAGTTAAGCAGCATTTTACGTAGCGAACAATATCTGATTTCATACTTGGCCAATAATAAAATTTTTCGACTCTTGAATAGGTTTTGTAAATCCGCAAATGACCAACAAGGGGAATATCATGACAGGAAGTACTTCTTTCCCTAATTCTTTAGGAATTCTCACAATCCGATCAGTCGTGTAACTCTTCAAAATTCAGCTTAACGCGCTTATAAACGTTATTGTCAACTACACTATTAAACTGTAAAGGATAACATATTTTACTTCTACTAAGTTGACCACCATTGGAAATCGCTCTGGATCATAAATCTGGTACCACATGGTCCTTGCCTACGCACTACTTTATAATCAAACTGTTGGAGGCGCAATATCCACCTCCCAACCCTACCTTATATATATCCCCTAAAACATCAACACTCTTTAGGTTTCGTAAGTTTAAACAACAGTCACTTTCTTTAGATATACGTGTAAGTCTGACTTACAATATAACCAAGGTACTTTAATTCTCACCTACAAAACGGAATTTTCTCTCTATTTAAGCTATGGCCTGCATTCAGTAACCTTTCTAATACTATAGTCGGCATTTCAAAATACTTCTCAAAAGTAGGAACTACAACAATAATATCAACTAAGTAACAAAATACCGGCGGTTCTAGATCTTCGCCAATAACAACATCAACTAAACGCTAAAACGTAGCGGGGCCTTATGCAATCCGCTTGGAACACGTGTAAATTGAAACAATCCACTCCCGGGCGCAAATTTGTAAAGGGAAGACATGTCCGCTGTAGAATGCAAGCCGAAGAAAGGTTTGTATACAGCAAGCGGGTATGCGGTAATGCGTCTGATATATACATAAAATAGACATTCCAATTAGATTTTTTACTAAATTATGAAGGTTTGCGATGAGGGTCGTAGACTTTTTGAGTTTTAAACGATTTTATGTAATGTAGGTATAATATGAATGTATTACACACACAAGCACAAACACGCACAAACACACAACGCAACACGAACACACGTCACGCACGCACACGCACACACGCAAACGACACGCACAAACAACACAAACAAAAACCGACAAAGCACACGAAACATGACGAAACAACCGAGCAACAGCACAGACCAACACCGACCAACACACAAACAGACACACAACACACAAATAACAAACACTACAAACACACACACAATTAACACAAACAAAACACACAAACACACAAACACACAACACACACAACACACACACACACAACACACAAACACAACACACAGACACAACACACATGACACAAAATTCAAACACACAACACACAAGAACAACACAACACACACAACACACAAACAACATTAAACACACACAACACACAACACACAAACAAACACAACACACAAACACACAACACAACAACACACAAACACACAACAACATAAACACAAACACACAAACACACAAACACACAAACACAAACACACACACACAAAAACACACAAACACAAACACACAACAACAAACACAAACACACAAACACACAAACACAAATACACAAACACACAAACCACAAACACACAAAACACACAAACACATCAAAACACACACACAAACACACAAACACAAAGCACACACAAACACAATAAACACACAACACACACAACAATAACACACAAAACACAAAAACACACAACACACAAAACACACAAACACAAAAACACACAACACAATTATACACAACAATAAACACACAAACACACAAACACAAACACACAAACACACAAACACACAACACACAAACACACAAACACAAAACACAAACACAAAACAAAACACACAAACACACAAACACAAACACAAACACAAACACACAAACAAACAAACACACTGTCAGGTTGCGTTGAGGCACCCTGTATGTGGGATGTTATAATGACGTGTATTACGTGTTTTGAGTGCGAGTGTATTGAGTTTGAACGAGAAAAAGAAAATTTTTTTGTGTATGCATAATGTATGTGGGTGGGTGATACGCCACTGGAAATTTAGGAGAAATATTATTCAGTATGTAGATACGTGTATTTGAATGTTATAGAGACTTTGGTGTTGGAATAAATAGATTCTGATGAATGTAAGTGTGAAAAGAAATTTGTCGATGGGACGATAATGTTTGCTACTGTGTTGCTACTGTTTTGCTACTTGATATGAAATGGAATGTTTGAGGATAAATGAGTAATCTTTGCCAGAAGATGTGAGTGTATAAGTGTAGAATGTTTTAGAAAATATGTGGAGAAAGATTGGGTATGTTTAAGTGTTCATTTCAGAAAGTTTTCGTAATGTTGTGCAATTTGTTTTGAGAATACGTGTATGTATATGGATTTGAGACCTTAGACGGTACTTTTTTTGCAAATGTTGCGGAAGAAGGACGAGCATGTGGAGATAAGCGTTGAAAGTTGTGTAATGGTCCAGAGTGGCTACTGAATGAATGTGATGGCGAGAACTGGTTTCTCCATAAAGTAATTGAAAAATTTGTAGTAAGAACAAACATGGCGATGTATTGTAGTTATGAGCGTGGTTGTACAGATGGTAGTAACAGTCGGGACTAAGAAATTTTGAATGAATACTATTGGTGAATATAGCGCGGAAGGAAGACATGTTTAAAGATGGATGGCTGAAGGTATAAATAGGAAAGTCAGAGATTGACGGGAAGGTTGTTGAGAGTTAGCTTTAGTTTTGGTTGTCGGTGAGACACGCGCGCGAGGTGATGTGTGACATCAGAATGGGTTAAGTTGGAGTTGTATTTGTGAATAATATAGAAGGCAGTCATTGTTTAAACAACTGCGTAACCCGAAAGGGATGAATCGTATAAGACATTCATAAATAAAACAATTAATTAAATTGAGGTTGAAGATAAAATTAGTTTGTTTATTTTCAAGAAAGTAAAAAGTGCATAAGCAGATTTATAAAAGATAACAGTTATTACGTTAAAGTGTTGAGTGCGGCGCGTGTTCTTGTAACGATATTTAGTTAAAATTATTTATGGGACCACCTTTAAGTAAACGAAATTTTCGTAATAAATTAAGCCAATGTTAAGGTAATTTTATGTGACATTAAAAGTTTATTTGTGTAAGGAAGGGCTATATTGTCCTAAAGGTTGCTAGAAATTTTAAGAGGCAACCAAACGTGTACAGATTATTACGTGTTATTGGACTATTTGTGAGTACAGAACGGAATAAGTGTTTGTGAAATCGTGAAGCACTGGTTATGTGCCTTCAGGCAATTTAAGGATTACAAATGGGCTACAAATAATTGATTTACGGGAAGAAAGAAGAAAGAAAAGCGTAGGATAAATGGACAATTTTAAGTAAGAATTATATTTAAGGACCTTGAAAATTCAGTTAAGCACGATTATCTTTTTGTTTAGTTTAATGTTAGGTAATTATTAATTAGTTTAGAAGCGAAAAGATAATCGTTCTCGAGTTATGTTGTTTTGGGTTGTATAGTAGTAAGAATTTTTGCAGAAAGTTGTATTGACAGTGACGTGTGGTTTTGATTTTCAACCATGCGGTTGTGTATGTAAATATTTGTTTATTATTTTATGCAGGACAATATATATTTATCGTTACATTAACGCAATACACTAATGACGGATCAGCTGTTAATTAAAATTTCATTAAGTCTAACTAAGAGATAGAGTTTTGAGAACTTACATATTTACGAATGTCCAATACGATTCAGAAGTATCATAAAAATTAAATTAAATTTAATAGATATCGTTCATGTTAGAAATATTAAACCTTCAAGGATTATTCTCGTTTGACGGTTTTGCAGCACTTTATTACTATTATATTGGAGTAACAATTATTAAGCCGATGGCATTGCCATTCTTTTGGTTAAGAATTTTAAAAATTAATTATCGATCTTTGAATGAAGAATTATTTATTCATTAGTAAGTAGAGATTTAACTTTATATGTATACGAGGGATACGTAGAAAATATAACTGTTGGTTACGTGAATTCAGTTGAATTTGAGTGATAAATTTTGTTTTGGAAGTTTTGGTATACGAGGTGTATTCAAAAGTTTTAATAACCTGGGTAGTACTAAATATATTTGAGTTTGAGTTGAATTGTTTTGGACGAGTGTTTGTTTTAGAACCCTCGTGTGAGAGTTTACTGAGTAAGCACAATCCTACTTTCCACAATCAAGTAGGGTTAATTAACACCCAGCTTAAGACAATTATTTAGCAAAGTTTCGATTGTGGTGGCGCCTAGAGACATATTTTCCCGGACTGAGCTGTTTGAATTTAGGTGTAAGGTGTTTGAGCGTATTAATCATTCATTTTACTTATTATGTCGACCACGCCCATCTCCCTGTTAGCTGGCTTGGCAACCCGCTTACATTAGTAAGCATACACGACGCCTAGTGCGGTTTGGACGTGTAACAACACTAACACACAAACACACAAACACACAAACACACAAACACACAAACACACAAACACACAAACACACAGACACAGACACACGACACACAGACACAAACAAACAAAACACAAACACACAAACACAAACACACAAACACACAACACACACACACACAGACAAACACACGAACACACAAACACAAAACACAAACACACAAACACACAAACACAACAGCACAACACACAACACATAACACACAACACAACACACAAACACTAAACACACAAACACACAAACACACAAACACACAAACACACAAACACACAAACACAAACACAAAACACAAAACACACAAACACACAAACACTCAACACAAACACACAAACACACAAACACACAAACACACAAACACAAACACACAACACACAAACACAAAACACACAAACACACAAACACACAAACACACAAACACACAAACACACAAACACAAACACACAAACACACAAACACACTGTCAGGTTGCGTTGAGGCACCCTGTATGTGGGATGTTATAATGACGTGTATTACGTGTTTTGAGTGCGAGTGTATTGAGTTTGAACGAGAAAAAGAAAATTTTTTTGTGTATGCATAATGTATGTGGGTGGGTGACACGCCACTGGAAATTTAGGAGAAATATTATTCAGTATGTAGATACGTGTATTTGAATGTTATAGAGACTTTGGTGTTGGAATAAATAGATTCTGGTGAATGTAAACGTGAAAAGAAATTTGTCGATGGGACGATAATGTTTGCTACTGTGTTGCTACTGTTTTGCTACTTGATATGAAATGGAATGTTTGAGGATAAATGAGTAATCTTTGCCAGAAGATGTGAGTGTATAAGTGTAGAATGTTTTAGAAAATATGTGGAGAAAGATTGGGTATGTTTAAGTGTTCATTTCAAAAAGTTTTCGTAATGTTGTGCAATTTGTTTTGAGAATACGTGTATGTATATGGGATTTGAGACCTTAGACGGTACTTATTTTTGCAAATGTTGCGGAAGAAGGACGAGCGCGTGTGGGAGATAAGCGTTGAAAGTTGTGTAATGGTCCAGAGTGGCTACTGAATGAATGTGATGGCGAGAACTGGTTTCTCCATAAAGTAATTGAAAAATTTGTAAGTAAGAACAAACATGGCGATGTATTGTAGTTATGAGCGTGGTTGTACAGATGGTAGTAACAGTCGGGACTAAGAAATTTTGAATGAATACTATTGGTGAATATAGCGCGGAAGGAAGACAAGTTTAAAGATGGATGGCTGAAGGTATAAATAGGAAAGTCAGAGATTGACGGGAGAGTTAGCTTAAGTTTTGGTTCTCGGTGAGACACGCGCGCGAGGTGATGTGTGACATCAGAATGGGTTAAGTTGGAGTTGTATTTGTGAATAATATAGAAGGCAGTCATTGTTTAAACAACTGCGTAACCCGAAAGGGGATGAATCGTATAAGACATTCATAAATAAAACAATTAATTAAATTGAGATTGAAGATAAAATTAGTTTGTTTATTTTCAAGAAAGTAAAAAGTGCATAAGCAGATTTATAAAAGATAACAGTTATTACGTTAAAGTGTTGAGTGCGGCGCGTGTTCTTGTAACGATATTTAGTTAAAATTATTTATGGGACCACCTTTAAGTAAACGAAATTTTCGTAATAAATTAAGCCAATGTTAAGGTAATTTTATGTGACATTAAAAGTTTATTTGCGTAAGTAAGGGCTATATTGTCCTAAAGGTTGCTAGAAATTTTAAGAGGCAACCAAACGTGTACAGATTATTACGTGTTATTGGACTATTTGTGAGTACAGAACGGAATAAGTGTTTGTGAAATTGTGAAGCACTGGTTATGTGCCTTCAGGCAATTTAAGGATTACAAATGGGCTACAAATAATTGATTTACGGGAAGAAAGAAGAAAGAAAAGCGTAGGATAAATGGACAATTTTAAGTAAGAATTATATTTAGGGACCTTGAAAATTCAGTTAAGCACGATTATCTTTTTGTTTAGTTTAATGTTAGGTAATTATTAATTAGTTTAGAAGCGAAAAGATAATCGTTCTCGAGTTATGTTGTTTTGGGTTGTATAGTAGTAAATTTTTGCAGAAAGTTGTATTGACAGTGACGTGGTTTTGATTTTCAACCATGCGGTTGTGTATGTAAATATTTGTTTATTATTTTATGTAGGACAATATATATTTATCGTTACATTAACGCAATACACTAATGACGGATCAGCTGTTAATTAAAATTTCATTAAGTCTAACTAAGAGATAGAGTTTTGAGAACTTACATATTTACGAATGTCCAATACGATTCAGAAGTATCATAAAAATTAAATTAAATTTAATAGATATCGTTCATGTTAGAAATATTAAACCTTCAAGGATTATTCTCGTTTGACGGTTTTGCAGCACTTTATTACTATTATATTGGAGTAACAATTATTAAGCCGATGACATTGCCTTTCTTTTGGTTAAGAATTTTAAAAATTAATTATCGATCTTTGAATGAAGAACTATTTATTCATTAGTAAGTAGAGATTTAACTTTATATGTATACGAGGGATACGTAGAAAATATAACTGTTGGTTACGTGAATGCAGTTGAATTTGAGTGATAAATTTTGTTTTGGAAGTTTTGGTATACGAGGTGTATTCAAAAGTTTTTAATAACCTGGGTAGTACTAAATATATTTGAGTTTGAGTTGAATTGTTTTGGACGAGTGTTTGTTTTAGAACCCTCGTGTGAGAGTTTACTGAGTAAGCACAATCCTACTTTCCACAATCAAGTAAGGTTAATTAACACCCAGCTTAAGACTATTATTTCAGCAAAGTTTCGATTGTGGTGGCGCCTAGAGACATATTTTCCCGGACTGAGCTGTTTGAATTTAGGTGTAAGGTGTTTGAGCGTATTAATCATTCATTTTACTTATTATCGACCACGCCCATCTCCTGTTAGCTGGCTTGGCAACCCGCTTACATTAGTAAGCATACACAGCACTAGTGCGGTTTGGACGTAACAACACAACACACAAACACACAAACACACAAACACACAAACACACAAACACACAAACACACAAACACACAAACACAACACACAACACACAAACACACAAACACACAAACACACACAACACACAAACAACAAACACACAAACACACACAAACACACAAACACACAAACACACAAACACACAAACACACAACACACACAAACACACAACACACAAAACACACACACAAACACAAACACACACACACAACACAAACACACACAAACACACAAACACACACACACAACACACACAACACACAAACACACAAACACACAACACACAAACACACAAACACACAAACACACAAACACACACAAAACACACAAACACACAAACACACACAACAACATACAACACACAAACACACAACACACAAACACACAAACACACAAACACACAAACACACAAACACAACACTGCACGCGCACCACACACACACGCACGCACGCAGCACGCACACACGCACGACAGCACGCACGCACGCACGCACGCACGCGCGCACGTACGCACGCACGCACGGGAGAGGTCTAAAGTTTTTTCAGCAGTTTGGACACTACAAGCCTTACACTATCATAACGATTGCTTAATATTTCATAGGCGGTATATTGCAGCTTCTCTATCCAACCGGTTCGGAATAGTGGAATCTTGATGTTTGACAGCGATACTATTGATGTCGTTTGTGCTGTTTGGCTTTCCTTCGTTCACTGTGTATAATTGCTTATAGGTGGTAACATATTAGTCTTTTGACCTCTTGCGAATCTTGCCTCACTTATTTGAAAATCTATTTCCTGTTTGGCCATTTTATCTCAATATTTTTTCTGCCTTATCCTGCAGAATGCTGCACCGATAGATCTCCTGTATTTGTTATTCTAGTCGTAGCAGAAGTTAGTCGGATTGGAGCAGATGTAGTTTCAGCCTTTTTATTTGCATGGATAGCTCGTTGTCCATTTTTTTTGCTACCATTTGAATCGCGCTCTTCTTGTAGTACACGAAGGTATTTTGTGACCCCATAGATGCCATTTAATTGGTTTTGATACCCTGATTTGTTATCATCGTGGCCCGGTGGACCTAACTTGCATCACAATTCTGTATTGCAGCTGTATTGAAACCATCTAGCTTCTTGGCAGTCCAAAACATACCTTTCTGTTTTTCCTTTTTTTTTAAACTGTACCTTTTTTCATATTTTCCATTTTCTTCGTATGTTGGCCGACTTCACTTTGTTGTTGAGCCAGTGCGTTTACTTTGGAAAGGTGTAAATTCCTTAGTACTGTGTCTTGACCTGGTATTCTATAGGTGTAGATCTTCATTCTGCGGTGGTTTAATGGTGTCTCGTAGTTGTTACGTGAAATGCTCAAAGTACAATGTGCAATCTCGTGGTACTTGTGGCTGCTGTACCAATTTGCGAAATGAATAATACAAATCTCAAAGTTGGTGTGCCTAAATAACGATCCGGTTGTTGACAGAGGAATATTCAACTCTAGAGTGGTTTATGAATTCATATTACCAGGTATATGTACAAAAATTATACAAATATTATTCTAATTATTTTACACTATTTACACACTTTGGCATTAAATGCGTTGTTGTTATCGTATCAATTATAATATTGATCTTTTCCTAGTTAACTTTGTGATTGTAGTACATAGTTTGCATGGCTTACCAATTCTTGTCGTTTATGTACTATTAATTAGGTTGCCACGAAACATGAAGAAATCCAACTTCTCTATTTATGCAGATAATCATTTCAACAAAAAAAACTGGTTGCTCTCGTATAGTTCTATATTTTCTATAGTTAAACTTTAGTAAGGACTGCGTGTTGTTTACATAGCAAATATTTTTAATTTTCATCTTGTATTATTAAAGTTAACGCCGGAATAATATTAGATACTTGGCATTGATGTAAATATAAAATGTTAAATCGTTATGTTTTAAGTCCATCTAACAATAATATTACTTTACTTGCCGAGAACTTTTGCATTATAATATAAAATGAAAAATATTATCAAGAGGTAAATAGATACGCAGGAAATGAAAAAAGAACACCGCAAAAGGGAGTAGGCTACCCCCTAGGTAGCAGTAAAAGTTGAGAGCCAACAGCGGTAAAGTTACGATTTCCCGTGCTTAATCCGCTGTAAATTGTGGTTCATTATACTGATCACCTTTTTATTTCTTTTGAAAATCTACAAGACTGTAAGTCGAGAGATCATAGTTGTCTTCTGGTAGACATAACAGGATTTTATTATCTCTCGAAAAACCCAAAAGTTTCATTTCGACTTTTTTCTACAAACTTTAAATGAAATGAAAAAGGTTTTTACTTTTGTCGTAAGAAAATAAAATATTAATTTACGATTTATCAAATGTGTGGACCAAACTTGTACAGTAATTTAGAGCTCTCTTCCAAGTTGTAAATCTACTAAGCGACAAAGGGCAGAGTGTCCTTGGTGAAGGCGTTTCTGTCAATGCGTTCGTTGTTTGACCATGAATAATGTAGACAGGGAAGGAAATTTATTTGAACTGTTTCCTGCAGTCCGGAAGATCCGGATGTCTGCGCGTGACTTGAAACCTCAGTAAAGATAGAAATGGTCAGTGATAACAGGATATTCGTCTATGCTCGAATAAAATATTTAAATGTATATGTACATAAAGTTGAAGTATGCTTATTTTTTTGCCATTTGAATTTCAAATATATTAATTTCTTAATTTATCCGGGAAAATGTTTTTGCAGATCACTACTTTATAAATATTTCACCTATTGGTAACAAAATGGATATGTACAGAATACTTTATAGGCACTCTTTATTTATATGATACTGCACTAAAGTATACTATATCTATATGCTTCAAAGTTGAACAGTCTTTCACTACTGCTTTTATAATGGAAACATTTCCAATTAGAGATTGCATTATGCAATGGGGTTGAGTTCGTTGTTCTCATTAAAATTACTGTACATGAGCCGATAATGCTTCTTTTGAATCTCAATTCACTTATGTGAAATTTGTAATATTCGAGTATCTTAATTTCCCAGAATTTTGTAGCGCGTTTGTACTGTATTGTAATTATTTTATACAAGTAACTCTGTAATTTAAATAATTATTGCAACTATTTCAGATTGCACGTATTATGTTGATTTAAAAAGATGACAATGTTGTAGCTTAATATTTCCAATTTCTGTGTTTTTTTTTGTTTTTTATTTAAAAAGCAAATGGTATTAACCCAAATGAATATAGGTATAATAGAACAAATACCCATCACGCCATTCCCTTACGAAAATTAACTTACAATCAACAATTTTTTGCCATATCGTCCTGTCTTTTCATACCTCTTTCGCTTCCAGCACTGATTCGTTTTATTCCTAAAACTCCCTATCTTTCTTTTGTCAATCAAGCTTACTACTGCATTTAATCACAACTTTCAAGGTTTGCCACTGTTACAGGCCAAATACTCACCAGAGCATCCAGTCCGTAAAAGCAATTTGTACCATGGTACAGCTCAGTGGTGTGGGCGGGGTTCTTACTTAAAGTTGTAGAAGGGCCCTTGTCACAACTCCAAAAAATATTCAGATCGGAAAAAATGCCAAAAAGGCATCACCACCATCAATTTATACTATATTCTTTTTCTACGACCTGATCAATTGAGGGTATTTTGGAAAAGAACCGGTGTTTGTTTGATTACTTTATTTAGTTCTTTTAGACCATCCTTGGGACACTACATGTTAACCATCGTGAAGGCACATCTTAAGTACCTGTTTGTTACTCGCCTGCCTATTTTCTCTTTAGACGTTGCAACAATATATTAATTACCTTCTAACTGTTTGATACTGCAGTAAAGCCAATAATCTTCGATACATGTTCCCCGTGTCTACGGAAGCTATTTTAAGCTAAGTGTTAAAGTTTATTTATTTAAATGTAATTAAAAACTACATTGTAAGGAGCTCAAGTTGTGTGATTATAAAGTCTCTTACTACATTGAAACTAATAACCATAAATGGTGTTTTTTTACATGATATAACTACGTTATATTCAAGATCTCATTGTTTTTCTTATTTTTAGGTTTCATCTAATCTTGTTTTATAATAAAAGCAAAACATGGTTTTTTATAATTTTTGTAACATAATACAATAATCACTACCCTACCATGACGAAATATGTTTTTGTTAACTAAAAATTAGACCATATGTTTGCTGACATCAATACCGGTAATGTGTTCACTTCTTATTATGTGTACTTATATGTGTTCTCTTATAGCTTCACTTCCCCGTTTCGTAGCTTAGGGGTTGGCTTATCTAAAAATACGTGGCTCCTTGGGTACTTCTATACTGTACGGTTACTCACCCACGCATCCAATGCACTCCCGCCTTAATGATCCTCAAAAGTCAGCTGATTTAGACTCTATCCTTTCATTCTATTTGTAGCGTATTTCGGGCTATGTTCAAAGATCATGTTGAACACGTAACACCTTCCATTTCACATCCACCATTAAGCACTATCTTGTTTTCCCATGTTTCCCATTACATCCTGACTTCATTAAGCTTCCTCATCATTATTTGTAGCTACCATGCGTTTTCGATAAGTGAGTAAGTTATAAAATAAAAATGAGCTTTGGCCTAAAAGGTGTACAAATCAAAAATGTGTGTTGAGCAAGTAAATGTACTTTCAAAGCGGATTGTGAAGTGGTTTCTGCCGCAAGGTGGCACAATCACCAAACTAAGAAATGGGGAAAAATCATACGGATCCAAGATGGTCCTCGCGCTAGGGGTTCTACTAATGCAAATAGAAACATTTAGCGGAAGCCCTTGTTACGGTTTTAAAGAAAAAAAGAAAAAAAAAAAAGAAAAAAAAAAATAGGAGAAGAAGAAAAGAAGAAAGAAAGAAGAAAAAAGGAAAGAAGAGAGAAGAGAGAAAGAAGAGGAGAGAAAAAAGAAGGGAAAGAGGAGAGGAGAAGAAAGGGAAAAGAGGGAGAGGGAAGAGGGAGAGGGAAAGAAGAAAAGAGGGAGAGGAGAGGAGAGGGAGAGGGAGAGAGAGAGGGAGAGGGAGAAGAGGAGAGGAGAAGAGGGAGAGAAGGGAGAGAAGAGGAGAAGAGGAGAGGGAGAGGAGAAGGGAGAGGGAGAGGGAGAAGAGGAGAGAGAAGAGGAAGAGGGAGAGAGAGGAGAGGGAGAGGGAGAGGAGAGGAGAAGGGAGAGGAAGGAGAGGAGAGGGAGAGGGAGAGGAGAGGGAGAGAGGAGAGGGAGAGGGAGAGGAGAGGAGAGGAGAGGGAGAGGGAGAGGAGAGAAGGGAGAAAGGGAGAGGGAGAGGGAGAGGAGAGGAGAGAGGAGAGGGAGAGGGAGAGGAGAGAGAGGAGAGGGAGAAGAGGGAGAGGGAGAGGAGAGGGAGAGGGAGAGGAGAGGAGAGGGAGAGGAGAGGGAGAGGAGAGGGAGAGGGAGAGGGAGAGGGAGGAGGAGAGAGGAGAGGGAGAGGAGAGGGAGAGGAGAGGGACGAGAGGAATGTTCATAGTATCTAAATATGGATGAACATGCAGAGGGAGACGAAGAGGAGTATTGTCAGAGAAGAGGGATTTCACTGTAGAGTGTGAATGTTTGTGATTATTAAAAACAGTTTTGTAATTATTACGTTCCGTATTGGTCGTGGAGAAATATCTTTTATAGCTTCGAATCTAGCTGCCAGTGATTACTGGAGCCACGCTGCATATTCACCACAGTGTACACGTTCATAAGAGAGTAGAGGCCAACTGAAAACAACGGTTGCCACTGGCCGCGAAGGAAATACTTCAAATAAGATGACCTTGCATTAAACGTAAACATATGTGGCTTTGTCCTGGAAGAGGTTAAGTTATTAATGTCAAGAATTATGGCAATAATAAAATTATTATAAATTTGTATAGTAACCTATCTTCGCGCATCGCTGTTTTACGGAGAATACTTTGTATGTACACCGGTTTTAAAATTGCCACAATAAATTTTATTAAAAATTACTTAATGCGTTATTGAAAAATTAGGCTCCATCGTATATTAGATCAATTTTTTGCAGTGTTATGTCCATGACGGTAAAGAACAATCTACGCTTGTAAAACTGTCAGACTCACCTTCAACTCGTGTGTTCCTTACACCTTACTAATATTCTGTTCTAGTCGCGCGCACTGGAAATAACTTACCTCGACGAAATAATCACAGCAGAACTTTCGTAAATCTTTAATACGGCAGACATTTTATAAGATGCTATTATAGTTTAAAGTTTTATACCTATACTATTGTTGGTTACCTGCCGTTTACCTTAATCTCTGAAAAGCACAGACATCTAGAAACCTTCGTTCTGAGATAATACCAAGTTTTGTTTAGTTATTAAACTACATAAACCTAGATTAACACTCGTGTTTCCTAATAAAAATAGAAAATGTACTAGGGCATGCAGCTCATTGCATTATATTTACGTGTGGTACATTAATAAAAAATAATGCACATTCAGTCTGCCAACATAAAAGTTACAGCACAGAAACCATGTTTAACGTACATAAAACTATGCCTAAAAACAGTAAGTGTTTATTAAAAATTACATTTAGAATTTACAGCAGTTCTACATACATAAAGACAAAGTTTGCATAGATTGTATCTCGATGGCGCAGATGGTTAGCGCGGTAGTAAGTAAGACCTACGACATGTACTTTGCTAGAGGCAAAGTACATGTCGTAGGTTCAAATCCTACTCGAGGTAAACTTTTTATTTATGTATTTAACAAAATTAATAATAATTTTTAATTACATATTTAGCTTTGAACTTATTCGTTCATAACAAAACTCATAATAAATTATTAAAAAACTTTTCGAGGGATATTGTAATAAAATCACACGTTGCTTCGTAGTTCGTACCTCCCTTATAAAAGTAAGCAATGTAAACTTTTTAAGAAGAAAAAAGGGTTATTAATATTTATAGCCTGTTTTTTTTCCTAGATTAGGTTAAATCTCAGAGTTTAAAAGTTTAAAAAGGTACCTAGTATAAGGCTCAAATGTTTAATGTCATGGTTTGAAAGATTTTAAAATTCCCTGGAATGATTTTACTTTAAAAGCACATTGATTTATTTTACAATGAAAATCAGATACAACAGGGACATTGCACATAAACTGCTACAATTTAGCATTGCAGCAATGGAGTATAGCCACATTTATGGAAAGATACTGATATGGCTACCTATATATTGTATGTGATAATTGAGTTGCAATTACGACCAATTCCCTTACTGGAATACCTTAAATGTTTATCCCCATTGTATGAAAGCTGAATTGTTTCACAATATCTTAAAAAATTAATACTGTTTACACCATTATTAAAGTTTAAGTGTATTAATTAACTTCCATTTTTAATATAGATAGTGTATGTCCAGTTACTTATTTAGGATTACGAATAGTACTGTTGAAAATACACATTTACTTTACTAATAAATTTAAAACCAAGCCATTAGTTGAGTTGTACCAAAAGCAAAAGCATAGATCAATATCGGACGGGTAGCCGGACAGTTATATAGCAAGATGACTGATATTATACCCTTAGTAAAGTCCGTGAACGCGGTTATAACTTTAAAATCTTCAAATAAAGGTATTTGCTAGAATGCAAAAACTTGCAGTGTTATATAATAGAGCACATGTAGTACACCATTAGTTGAATAGATTAAAGAAAATGTAGTATCTCTGCTCAACTGGCCCACAAAGAGCAATGCGAATGTGATACTCCACTAATCGTTGTACATTCACGATCAAATGACGAAGAACAAGAAATGCCTAACAAAAATGTGAGTACAAAGTGTTGAAAAGAAATTAGACCAAAAAAGTGATTTAAATGCTCTGTAAGGATACTGACCCTAAAATATTACAATTACCCCTATTTGCTAAAGTTCAAAAATAAAAACCCACTTTAATAAAGGAAAGCTGAAAGATTATAACATTTTCTAACCAAGACTCCTCCAATAATGGTACCATACAGTCGTGGACAAAGCAACACTGGATGTTATTTCCGATGTCGTTCTTTACGTACATCGTCGGATAGGGAAGGACACTACGTATTTCATTCCCTCCTCAAGGGGGAGGGCGGGCTGCTCGAGCTTTCCGAGCTCCTTCAGCCACAATCATGGATACATACATACATACATTACATGTATATATACATGGTGGAATTAAGGATGGCTGTGGTCAGGATAGGATCGGAAGGAACGGAGTTAGAGTCTTGAGGGGAAAATACTATCCCAGCATTCGCCTAAGTAGCCGCACATGGTGTGCATATACGCAGAGACCTTGCCCCTACATACGTACGAGGAAAACCCCCTGAAAAAAACTCAATACAAGGTAGACGGTAACGGAAATCGAACTCATTGCCTCTCGAATGCTCAGCAGGTCGTGTCACCACTACGCTAGCAGCTCAGGTATCGTCGGATAGAAAGGCTGCCTGACTAAATTCTACCGAGCCCAGGGTGTCGATTAAGAAGCGCATCGGGCAGCAGCCCAGAATCTGTAAATCGATTCTCATCACATATTTTATACTACTCACACAAACACGCCGCCCCAGGCTACCTAAACGACATGCAAGGTGTCTACGAGTTGAAAGTGACAAAGCCGCCCACAATTAGACTTTTATTTCGCTCGTCCATTTCCCGTAAACTGCGCGAGTAGTCCGCAAACGTTACGTTACGAGGCAAGTATTAAACTTCCAATTCACTTACCTGTTTTCTTCAAGTTCACCTCTTATTAGAAGTCTTAACCTGTATCCGACCTAAATTTCACGTCGCGATAACCCCGATTAATGTATAAGTGCTATTTTGAAACATTCATTAAATAACGACGCCTGTAAAACGTTGAGTTTATCCTGCCTGCCCGTATATTAAATATTCGTGAAAACTGACCGTTCCTGAAGGTTTAAATACCTTACACCGCCCCCGAGTTAAGGACTCACTCAGTAGTAGCCCCCATCGCTACCACCCCAGGCCTGAACGGCATATCCAAACGGTAAGCTGAATAACTCCCACAAATAAGTATTCAATTTCTGTATATAAATAATTCCAACTAGTTACTAAATATAACTAAAAATGTTCTAATTACCAGAAATTAACGTTAAGCTTTAATTAGGAAGACCATCGTTAGTTAATGAACCCCTGCAAATATTAAAATTATTAAAATATTATTAAAAAGACAAAAGAATTGTATAAATACAAGTCTTCTATGTCCCTTTAAATTTATCGATTTCCTGAGTGACCTAGAGAAGCAAGTATATTAAATCCATTCACCTCTTTCTTGTCTCTTTGAATATATTCCTAACTCGAACAATAACCGTATAAGGCCAGCTCCTTTCTACCTATTTCCGCAGGCCAGGAACATATTCTCGTATTTTTATTTAATTTCCATTTCTTTCTCTGTTCACTTTATAGATGAAATTAAGATAATTTTCCTTCCGTACTGTAAACACGCAGTTAATGTTATTTTCTTAGCCAACCTAACGAGAGTACCAGAGGTCCGCTGTGTGAGTGCGTGTGCGTGTTCGCCTGCATGTGTGCGTGTGCGTTTGCGTGTGCGTGTGCGTGTGCATCTGCGTGTGTGTGCGTGTGTACGTGCGCGTGCGTGTGCGTGTGCGTGTGCGTGTGCGTGTGCGTGTGCGTGTTGTATAAATGGGGTAATTTTCCAATACAGAATTTTAAAAAAGATGAAATCAACGTGAACAAAGTGTAGTTTTCCTTTATCGTATTTAACTCCTATTTATGGTTGCTATTATTTGTAGAAAATAAATCGACACTAACTTGAAATAAACTTCCTTACCTCTATATATGCAAAAAAAAACTAAACGTTTCTTCTAAAAGCACGCCTGTATGACAAAAACGTTAAACCTGTGAAATGCGAAATTTTGAATAAGTTACCCATAAGAGGGCTAACCGAGGTCAGCTTTATTCTTAAATAACGAACACCATCAGACAAGTGGCGATCACTAATGCGTGTAAAACCTAATGTTGAAAGATGTTGGATAAATACATGAATTGTTATTTTTGCTAACAACGAAAATATATCTCATAGATTGTTCAATCCGTCAAGGATACGAAACTGATACAACTAATGACAAGAATTTTCCTTCTGCTGCAATACCAGAGGAATTGATTGAATCGAAACTAACTACGGGAAAATACTTGATGAAACAAACAATCACTTTTCAGGCGTCAATGTTTGATCTAGGCTGAAAGTTTTATGGTGGCGTTATTAGTTTTAATCCGCTGTTTCGTTTTTGCGGAACCATAATCAACTTCATTTTCCAAAATACGGCCCTGGTATTCTGATATCAGGTTATTAAAGTCCTTTTTATTCCAAACCCAACGTTGTGTAACAGAGTATGGTTCAATCGCATTTTAGTCTTTTTTTTCGGCCTTAATCAAGAAAATTCCTATTACGGACCTGTACATAGTTTTTTATTTTTTAAGATTTAAATATTACTTATATCTATTAACAGTGCCAATGATTTAAGTACTTAATAGCAATCCAACGGCTAACAAGCTGTACTATTTTAATAATACAAGACCAGGATCATATCATAGTACATTCTGATGATAAAAACGGTTTTTGTAACCGTTGTGTACTACATCCAAATCGACTTTTTGATTAAACGTAGATTGTTTTAGACCAATACTGGACATTTCGCCCATTGAAAATATCATTCGTAACTATGCTCTCATCAGACCATGTTATTTCTTATGGAGAATTTATACTTCTCTTAGCATTGTCTCATGTAGTTACCATTCGCATATTAAGAATAAATATTTGCCTAGATTAATTAACAGTTTAGACCATTTAGATGTCTAATAATAACCAAATGGCAGAATTATGTCAGGTTCATACATAAGCAACAAATCCTATTTCGTTTAAAAGTATTTTCCGTTTCCAACTAGAAAAAAGCATGCTGTGGAAAACAAGTGAATATTATGAAGGCGAATTATATGTTTGACAGTCCCTTAGGTTATTTAAAATTACGTTTTTTAAGGAAGAAATGTTTCATTTCATTCAACCAAAACTGTTATGTTGCGGGGCATATGTATTAAGTGAGGTATCCCATAAAGAAGCAGCCAAGTAAAACGAGTTTTAGCAATATAGTGTTAAATCTCACAGCGTATGGGTCCTTTAAAAAACCTGGAGGTGCTCGGCATAGGACCATGTTTTGTTAACTGTCACTGAAAATCCTGGTATATCAACCCGGCATTGAACAAAACATTGATATCCTATAACCAATGGCACATTTTATTTTAAAAACACAAAAATTTCATCCATACTAGTGCAGAATTTGTCAAGAACGTCGTTGATTCTGTGAATGACATACAAGAAAATGCCAGGAGAATATGAGTTTTCCATATCAAATGATGTGGTGTGGTGAGAGCATGGTTAGAAATAATTGCATTTTTAATAGAAGAAATATCCATTATAAAACTAATCCACCGATTTGGTTTTAATACGTGGGCTGGTATATTCGGCACAACAACTGTACGACTATTTATTTACCATTATAGCAGAGCGTTACCTTCATTGTCTATAGAATGATTTAGAGGATGCTCTGGATAATATGCCTCTGGCATAATCACGGGATTGTTGTATACAGCAGGATGGAGTACTTGCACATCATTTCAGAAGAATTAGAGAGTATCTTTTATTTAGTATGACTCCCAGGAAAAGTGATTGGTACCCATTCAGAGACACTCTGGTCAGCAGCACGTTCTCCACATGTAATCTCGCTTAAATTTTTCTTGTGAGGGTTCGTTAAAAACTATGTATTCCAACAAAATTTTGAAACCGAACAACAATTGAGCAGGTTAGTATTAAAAGCATTTACTAGTATTACCCAGGCATGCTGACGAGGGTTTTAGAATATACTGTGAAACGGTGCTATATCTCTGTTTGGAAAATAATAGTCCTTTGTTTTGACATATGATTGAGATTTAATTATTTTGTTTATTCAATTGTTTTTTTAATTTTAGGCCTTCTGCAATTCACTTTGTCATGATCTTTGTTTTTTTATTAAATTACTACATCAATTTAGTCATTGGATTGCTACGAAATACTTAAATGATGTAAACTGTTAATAGATATAGGTATTTATTATTTCTTAAACTAGGTGAGATATTGACGAAACTTGGCCAAACGTTGTAAAATGAGCTAATAAGTCGATTTAGCGATAGTGAAAAAAAAGTCGCTTGTATAATCTTCTATACCATATGCACACGTAGGTTGAAAATTAAAAATACGCGTATCTTTCAAGGTAACTACGCACTGTTTCATATCATTTTAAAGCAAATTTCGCTCCCTTTCAAATAAAGTAAGAGTATGTGTATGTTATACCAGCAATGCGGGGAATGTTTTCAATTTCCGGAAAAAACCGGAAGTAGTGTTTTCATCAGGATAATATCATTTCATTAGCGCATATGAACAAGATTTATTTCAAAAACCCAAGTTTGTAACCAAAATAGTTACAAAGTTATAACAATATCAATATTAAATATTTGAAAATTCATATCTCCTATACTAGTAGCTTTAGAAGAAGCAAGTTAGTTGCATTCATAAGATTGGCTGGTTGCGTACAAAATAAAAAAACAAGAAAAATGCTTGGGAGAATTTTGAATAAATCAATTTCGAATAATTCCTTTAGTTTGACCCCTTAAATATAGGCAAATTTATATCATAATTTATTACGTCAAGAAAACTCTTAAAGAACCTTTATTTAACTACCCATATCTATTTCCAATTATTTTATATCTTGAACGGTATCGGAAATATAAATTTCTACAAAAAAAAAGGATATGCAACTGCGGCCATATTCAATTTTGAAAGTTTTAAAAAATTGCATTTCTTGCGAGTTATTGATTACCTGGATTTCAATCTTTTATGTTAAAATTTGAAAATTTGCCCTCAAAATAACACCCTTATTTTTACCCCCTGTATACCTATTGCGTTTAAAAGCTTGTTTTTTCGACATAATTGTCTCGTAGGCCTTCATTTCAAATTTCATCAAAATCGTCCGTATAGTTTCGGTTGGCGAGTGACCACAGTCACACACACAGACAGACATTTTCTAAAATTAATTTTTTCGGGTTCAGGGAATCGTAAAACATCAAAATAACGCAACTTATTTTTTTCGATCTTTATTCGACCGCAGTACTTTCTTGTTTAGCAAGAAAGTAAAAATAAAATACGAATTTTCTTGATTTAGGCCGAAAAAAAGATAATGCAATTAAACCATAATGGCCTTTAATAACCTAATATCAGAATAACACAGCCGTATTTAAAAAAAATGAAGTTGATTATGGTTCCGCAAAGATGAAACGTCAAGATTCAAAAGCTAAAGTTAAAGCTAAACCTTAAAGGGCATTAAAAGTCGCTGTAGAAAAGTGTCTTCGATTATGGTCTAGATGAAATATTAACTCCAGAAAAAATAATGTGCAAATTCAATTTTTTCAAAATAACCAAATATTTTCTCAGGGTTTTTAAATGTCATTTTCTTAGGCCTTTGATTACACAAATTTTCTCCACTTTGAGACCATTTTACATCTTATGTGCCGAACTTCACATTAAAAGTGTTTCGAGAGTCTCAAGAAGTACATGATTACCCAAGGGTGGTCTATAAAAGGGGATTATGTGGTCTAATTATAAATAATTACAGTTAGTTCTCCATGATCGTATGTGTAATATTACGAAGAATTATATTCCATCAACTGTTTGGTGTTTTGTCTGCTGAAGACAGATGCAATAGCCCACTTACTACATTTTAATGATTTAGTCTTAGTATCTTTCAGCCAAAGTTCATCTTATTAGTGTTTAATAATTCTATAATATTACAATACGTCAAACGTATTGTTGAATGAATAATTATTGTCTAGTGATGTAAAATTATGCCTAGACTATGTAATAATATTAATTCGTATTAAGTAAAAGCATCAATTTGCTCAATGTTTTCAATAATTTTTATACCCGGCCCAATTCCTATAGAATTCAAGTAGAAGGAGGTGTCGTAAGCTGCAGACCTTGTCGATTGAAGCAATATTTACACTTCTGGTAGTGATGACTTCCAAGTCCTAATCCATTACATTCATTTACCAACCGGTAATCTTATGTATCCTATTATATAAAGTGTGTAGAGTATGTTTCCTTTGCCATACACACAGAAATATTGCTGTATTATAAATGTTTTGTAACTGTGGTTTCATATTAGTTGAGTTGAGTTGAGTCTTTTTCGCGCTTGAGTCGAATTCATGTATTATGATTTTTTCCCAACCACAACACAGAAATATTATAAAATTGTAAAGCGTTACACGTGTTTCCTATCCACTTACATGTACCCTACAACCCACCACTTTGCTCATTTGAAAACACCCCCACTACTATTTATGAGTCAGATGCCACTGCTTTGTATCTTCTGCACTTCTGTACTACGAATTTTACATCGATTGGGGCTTGCATCTCGATAGCTCGGTTGGTTAGAGCGTTACTCTAGCAAAATATACATCGTAGGTTCAAATCCTACTCGAGGTAAACTTTTTATTTATGTATTTAATAAAATTAGTAATAATTATTAATTGCATAATTTTATAATCCTTTGCATTGAACTACGTTTGACAAATAAATATTTCTCCATTATATTTAAAAATGTTCCTTTGTACTGTTGTGTTTTCTACAATCCTAACTTAGAGTTAATGGTTTAGGTATTTGAAAATTAAAAACTAACAAAACCTCTGAAAAAAATGTAAACCATTACGTTCTGTTTTTGATGGTCTAATTTCGTTCGCATTACGAAAATTAAATCACCACCATCACAAGAAACAAAAAAAAATTGTGAAACTGTAAAAATATTCGGTGTTGTAACAAATTAATGGAAGTAGGGCGTATATTCGTATGCTACTTGAAATGTCAAATATGTATACAAACATGTTCTATGTAATCAAAAACGCGTGCCTTACAAATTTTGTATTATTAATCATCTTTAAACCGGATGGGGTATTGTACGGAGTGTTACAGGAATTTCAACGGTATAATTTTTTAGGTATATACGCAAATATTGGCTCCCTTCATTATTAAAACTTTCTAAACAAAGGATGTGACATTCTCGTCATTATGTAAATGATAATATAATTTTCATGTATAATTATTATCACTTTTATTAAATTCTGTGTACATTTATACATGAAATACAGAAAAAGTAATACTAACCAATCAAAGTAGTGTATTAAATAGTAGCAAAGGACGTTTTGAATGTTTACAGCAACTGTTGTCAGTAATAAACTACCCTAAATCGGATTATATCAAGTCTTACTCGTTGTAAATACAAAATCAATGATCGAGTATAAATGAATTGAATTGTACTTGAAATTTGAGCTATTGCAATAATGTACCTGATACATAATTGATACTAAACTGTTAATAGCGAATACAGATTGTTCCCACTGAATAATGTCATAACTATTATTGTATTCATTTCATTGATACATAAATACAAATTATTTTGTAATTTATTGGATGTAATTTTGGAATCATATTTTACACGTACCTATTTAAAGGCGAACATACATATTAGTTCGGTCACATTAGTTCCTTAATGTCATTACAAAGGGATTCTTATTTTACATGTCAATAAACTGACCAAAGTTGTCACGTTTCCTTTAATGGGCAAATAATTAGTTAAATATGATGTTAACATATGTAGTTTAAAATTACAAAAATTATATTAAACGTTACTACAATGTTGTTCCACTGATAACATAACATATTATCAATTATTAACAAAATAAAATGTCTTTATTAGATTTTTGAAATCTGTTGGCAAATGCTCTTTTAGAGCCATCAAAGCCCGTAAAGGCAATATTGCGTACGGCATTAGCTCCTAAGTAGTGTGGACGAGGGTTCTTTTACTTAATGCTGAAAGGGCACTTCCTTTGCCAATATAATGGTACGCCACCCGTTAAAATTACACTTATATTAAGCACATTGTACTCACAATAAATGTATAACGCAAAGAAATTCTATCCATTAACCTCAACGACCATGCTTAGCATTCAGGCCGAGAAGGAATTCGATTCCCGTTATCGTCTACCTTGTATGAGGTTTCGGGGTTACCCTCATACTCATCTAGCGGCATGCAAGTCCACTGTTACATACGCTACAGGTAAATGACTCAAAAGTAAACATTTTCCAACCTCAAGAATCCTTGCTCCGGATGTCCTGCCCTATCTTATCCTTGACCAGTTTTCAGGTCCCATTCTTAATCCCACGCATGGCATATATACGAAGGTAAATGTATCGGGTAATTTCCAACCTGATTGTGGCTGATGGAGCTTGGAATGCTCAAACAGCCCGTCCTCCCCTTGGAGAAGAAATGAAAGACATGACCTTTCCTTTTTTACCTCAATTAAATTTTAAGCTTCATATAAAAGCCGCAAAGAACTAAAACTTATTAGATGTTTCGATAAACTTAGCGCTAAAATCATTAACTCAAATACCCAAAAATAACTGATCAATGCGGTAATTAATTATTCAATTTAAAACGGGAAATACGTTCGAACAAACCTAAAACGAGTCTATCAAAAATGTATAAAATCCAAGGGTTTAATAAACGATGAAATCGGAGTTATAATTCCTAAGTTAGACAAAGAATACGTAGCTCATAACAAACAACAAACTGGTTACTTTATGGCAAACTCAGGCACTACGGTGTCCGTAAGTTGATTCCTATAAAGAACTTAGAAAATGGTTCGACTAGGTTTGGCAAAGACTATCATATGTCTGATTAAGACATATAGCTAATCGGTCAGACGATCTTATAATCATATATATATATGGATATATAATATATATTACTACCTATATATATATATATATATATATATATTATATATATATATATATATATATATATATATATATATATATATATATACAATCAAGAACCTTATTTACCTTACGGTGTTAATGTATAATTAAAATTATCAAATTCTTACTATTAAGCTACTACAGCTACTACATCACTTTCACTTAAACATGCTTCATTTCTAAGATCTTCCGAAAGTAGTTTTTCTGTATCCTATATCCTCCTGCCCATTCCTTCTTATTACGTACCGTTCTCTTCCCCTCGATACATGTCATTCCTTTGTCTCTTAATATTTCTTCCAGTTGTCTATCCTAGGTTTTCTTAGGTCTGCCCTTTGTTCTTCTTTCTTGTGGTCTTGCTTGACATATTTTCTTAACCAGTTTTCCCTCTCCCATTCTTTCCAGGTGCGCAAACCATCTTATTTTTCTGCTTCATATATCTTCTTTCAATGGTTTTACTCTCAGATCTTCCCGTATTTTACTATCACTTTTTCTATCCATCTTAGTTACTCCCAATACTCCTCTTTGATTGTAGTTTTCTTTCCATTCTCATCGTTAATGTCCACCTTTCTCTTCCATATATTAATATCGATTTGAATGTGGATTTATGTACTGTAGGCTTCCCATTTCCTGATGAAATCATTGTTTAGGGAAAAGTATATTTTTTTGCTGCTTCTATTCTGTCGTTTAGTTCTGCTTCCATAGTTACTGATTTTTGAATTTTTATCCACAGGTATACATCCACTTGTTTTATTATCGTACCGTCCAACTGTATTACTATTTCTTCCTCTTCTTTTCATATAACTTTCGTTTTCTCTGTAGTTATTTTTAGTTTACGGGCAACTGGTGCCTTTGTCCATATGTTTAAGTTATATTGTATAGAGTGCTTGTTCTTCGTATACACCACTATATCATCTAAGAATGCACCTTCTGCTATTTCCACTTGCTGCATGTTGCTGTATGCCACGTTTAATTTCTTGACCTTTCCTTTCACTTCCTTTATTACATCGTCCATTATTAAGTTGAATAGAATGGGACTTACTTCACCTTGTCTTAACCTGGTGGTTACGAATTCTTCTGATCGCATATTTCTCACTCTTACATAGTTCCTTGTATTGTTGTACATAGCTTTAATACCATTTATTAATTTAACATCTACACCTATTTTTCTTAGACTACTCCAAACTAGTTCCCTAGGTACACCGTCGAATGCTTTCTTTAGGTCTATGTATATATCCTTATTACTGTTTTTTCTCTATCAGTTGTTTCACTGAGAATATGTGGCCCTGTGTTTCTTTGCCGTTTCTAAAACCACTTTGAGATTCCTCAAATTGTCTTTCAATTATTTCTTCTAATCTTTTCCTCAATATCCATTCAAATAGTTTGGCTACTATGCACAACAAAGTGATCCCTCTGTAGTTTGCACAACTCTTTTGTCCCTTTTTTTTATATTGGCAGCACTATTCTTATATCTCGGTCTTGGGGTACTTGTTCGTCTCTCCATACTTTGTTTAGTAATTTTACTATTATATCCCGCGCCTTCGTTCCTAGGTTTGTGATCATTTCTGGGTGCATGCCATCATATCCTGCTTCCTTTCCCCTTTTTAGTTTTTTATGGCTTCTGATACTTCTTCTATTGTTATCTATTGAGCTTGCATCCTATTTTCTGTGCTATTCGTCAGTTCTCCTTCATATATTGTGGGGTTGTTCTTTTCTGCCATTACAAGTTCCTCAAAATATTCCTTCCATCTCTTTATTATTTCCTTATCCTCATCTACTGTTTTCCTCTATTTATTTTTAATGTACTCCGTTTTATGTGTTTTATCCTGTCTGAGAGTTTTCAACACTCCATAGAACAGTTTTTGATATCCGAGATAGTCCCTCTCATTGTTGCTCCAAATTCATCCCATGATTCTTGTTTGGCAAGTTTCAACCATCATTCCATTTACAAGTTTGTACATCTCTTCTTCGTGTGGATTATCTACCTTGTCTTTTATTTTGTTTCAGCTTATAGCTTTTGATTTTTTCTGTGTGAGCCCCCTCCTTATCCGTCTTACGGTTTACTTGACTTTGTTCCATTACCGGTATCCTTATTTTAGAGGTTACTAGATAATGATCTGTGTATATTTTGGATCCTCGCTTCACCTTTGTGTCTTTAACTTCCTTCCTGCGATTTTTATTTACTAGGACATGGTCAATTATGGATCTTTCATTTCTACTAACCACTTCTCTTGTAAACTTGTGTATATCTTTGTGTTCGTAAAAGGTGTTGATTACTACTAGGTTAATTAATAAGCAGAAGTCAATTAGTCGTATCCCATTGTTATTTTTATAATTCTCTCCAAATTGCCCAAATTTTTCGCCCGATTCTTCCTTCTTTTTGCCTACTCTTGCGTTAAAGTCTCCAATTATTAGCAATCATTCGCTATCATTTTCTACTGTTTCTGTCAATCTATCCCAAAATCTGTCTTTCTTTTCTGCTATCTCGTGCTCATTCAGTCCATATGCAACTATTATTGATGTTTTCCTTCCCGTCTAGGGTCATTTCTATTTTTAATATTCGTTCCGATATCCCCACCCATTTGTAGATGTACTTTAGTATTTCTACCTTTATCATGTTGCCCACTTCCTCCTTTGCTCATTGATTATTGCCTACTCCACAACATATTAGTAGTTGTCCTTTATACAACACTAATTCCCCTTTTTCTTTCTTTTTCCTAAAATATCTAAACCTGCTTCCCCAAATTCTTCCTCTAGTTCGTTACCTTTCCCTGTTAGGCTCCTAATATTCCATGTACCTATTTTCTACAATTCTTCTTTTTTTTTCACCTGTTTTAATACTATTCTTAGCATTCCTTTTCTCACTTTTGTTTATTAATGCTTTTTCCTCATTACCCCGTTTCTTTGCCATGTCCTTCATCAGTTCTCCATCCTCAGTAATTTTTAGTTTTTTGGGTATTCCTCAACGTGGGGTTTTTATCCTTCATTCGTTCTAGTATCCCATTTTCTTCGTTTCTAATCTTTGAACTACTATGTTTTCTCTTCTCCTTTCTGTTTCCAATTGTTCCATTCTTTCATTCATTTCCTGTAGCTGTTCTTTAATTTTACCTTTATCCGTTATTATTTTCTTATTTTTTGCCTTCAATAACTCATTGTCATTTTTTGCTTCTGTTAATTCTTCTTTGTACTTACACTGTTCCAGCCTAATTTCGCTTACTTGTAGTATTAATTGTTGTATGTTACAACAATTAATACTAGAACTAAGCGAAATTGGGCTGGAACAGTGTAAATAGAAAGAAAATTAACAGAAGTAAAAAATGACAAATGACATGTGTTTAATATCTTATCTAGTTTGTCTTCTCCTCTATGTTGACTTTTTACCGGCGTTCCAATAATTTTTTTGTTTTTACTAAAAGCTTCCTCTTCCTCTTCACAGTCCAGCTTCTCTGCTATTTTCCTTTTCTCTCCCTCCGCTGATTCATCCGTGCTGTGCTACTGTATTGTATTATTATTACTATATGTTTATTATAATGTCTTTGGCCTTAGGTGTTATTTATTTTTATTCTCATAACGTTAAGGGATGATACCCGGTTCGTCACCTCCGAGGCTAATCCCTTCTATGTGTGAATACTATGCAGGGTTTAAAGTTAGTGTATGTTACAAGTTATTGAAGCAAGTACTAATGTACGAAAATGGATGCCAGATAGACGCCAATAAACGTTTAGATTAGATGCATTTGCAAAAATTCTAAGCCAGCACATATTAAAGGTATCAGAATCACAACTTAAAATCTTTAAATCTTATTTAATTAATTTTTAAGGATTATTTGGCTTCGTATCAACAAACTTTAATAACGTAACACTGAATTATTAAAAAGAATAGGTCTACACATATTCTTAAAATTCACATTAAGAAATTTTTGATACCTGATCACGCATCTCATCAAAACATTGCATAGAAAACAGCTAATCTATAATTTTCAGCGAAACTTGACATTGTTAGGTATGTGCAGCATGCTGCTCTATTCAGAAACAATCGTTAAAAGTTAATTATAAAATCACACCAATTTACTTCTAAAATCTAATCAGTTCCAGAAGAAAAGAGGAGATTAAACACAAACTCTCAGGTATGTACGCCTTATTGCGCGCGGACACAAGGTGTGATGCAACACGAGACACCAGACACGAAGTGCGGCACGAGACGCGAGACATAAAGCACACGACACTCGACACACAACATACGCTCCCAAGCTTGCACCCACACACGCACAGGTGCACGCTCGCGCAAATTCACGTGCACTTACACTCACATTCACACTCACACACACACACCCTCACTACACTCTCACTCACACTCATACTCAAACTCACACTCGCACACTCACGCTCACACTAACACTCACACTCAGACCCACACTCACTCACACTCAGCCCACACTCACTCACACTCACACCCACTTGCATGTTGATACGCACAGTCTCTCGCTCTCACGCTCAGACGCGCGCACACACATCGAACACACTACATACACCACACACACCAGAAACAGCACACACACCACAAACACCTTACACTCCTCATTAACCTCACACATTACACATATTACTCACAACAAAAAATCACACTACATACACACACAACCATTCAAACATGTACACGCACACCCACAGGTACACGCACGCCTAACGTACATCCGCAATCGCACTCGTACAAAGACACCACACAGTCACAAACACACACACGCACACACACACACACACACTCACACACTCACACACATGCACACACTCGCACGCACACCCACGCACATATACCACATATACCACATATACCACATAGCCCACTCACAGCTCACACAGCTTACTCACTTCACACATCACACACACTTCACACACTACACACCACACCACACACACACACAAACACACACTCGCACACACACAAACACACACACACACACACACAAACACACACACACACACTACCGCACGTACACACACACACAACACACACACACACACACACACACACACACACACACACACACACACACACACACACACACACATCCACACAAACACAGACACACACACATAAACACACACATACACACTCACGCACACATACACACACACACAGCCACACACACACAGCGACACACACAGCATGCCACGCACCACACAACCACACAACACACACACAATCATTCACACACAGACGCACACACACACGGAAAAAAACCTGAACACGCACACACACGCACACGCACACGCATACGCACACTCACACGCACACGCTCACGCACATGCACACGTACACGCACACGCAAACGCACACGCACACGAAACGCACACGCACACGCACACGCACACACACAGTCACACGCACAGACAAACGCTCACGCATACTCACACCCACAAGCACACACACACACGTACTCGCATACGCACCCGAACAGGCACACGTACACGCACAGGCAACGCACACGCACACGCACGACCACACGCACACGCACACACATCACACACTGACACACACGCACACACACACAATAACACTACTTACACATCAAGTATTCATCCATGTACACGCACACGCACAAGCACAGGTACACGCACACGCACACACACACACACGCACACGCACACGAACACGCACAGCACACGCACACTCAAGCGCACTCGCACGTGACCTCGCACCGGCACCGCACACGAACTCGCACACGCACACGCACACCCACACGCACACACACACTCACACGCACACGCACACGCACACATACACGCACACGCAAACGCACACGCACACACACGCACACGCACACGTAGTCACACACGCACGCGAGCACGCACACTCACGCGCGAGCGCACGCACACGCACAAGCACCCGCACACGCAGGTGCACACGCACACGCACTCACTCACGCACACGCACACGCACACTCACACGCACACGCAGACGCAGACGCAGACGCACACGCACACGCACACGTACACTCGCACGCACACGTACTCGCATACGCACCCGGACAGACACACGCACACGCACGTGCACACGTACACGCACACACGCACACGCACTCGCGCACGCGCACGCACACGCACACGCGCACGCACACGCACACGCATACGCACACGCACACGCACACGCACACGCACTCGCACACGTACACGTACACGAACGCGAACACGCACACTCACGCGCGAGCTCACGCACACGCACACGTACACGCACACGCACGCGAACACGCACACGCACACACCAACACACACACACACACACACACACACACACACACACACACACACACCACATCCACACAAACACAGACACACACACATAAACACACACTCACGCACACACACACACACACACACAGCACACACACACAGCATGCCACGCACCACACACCACACACACCACATCACACACACAGACGCACACACACGGAAAACCTGACACGCACACACACAACGCACACGCAACACACACACGCACGCACACGCACACGACACGCACACGCACACGCAAACGACACGCACACGCAAACGCACACGCACACGCACACGCACACACACAGTCACACGCACAGCATGCCACGCACCACACAACCACACAACACACACACAATCATTCACACACAGACGCACACACACACGGAAAAAAACCTGACCACGCACACACACGCACACGCACACGCATACGCACACTCACACGCACACGCTCACGCACACGCACACGTACACGCACACGCACACGCAAACGCACACGCACACGCAAACGCACACGCACACGCACACGCACACACACAGTCACACGCACAGACAAACGCACACGCATACTCACACCCACAAGCACACACACGTACTCGCATACGCACCCGAACAGGCACACGTACACGCACAGGCAACGCACACGCACACGCACGACCACACGCACACGCACACACACTCGCACACTGACACACACGCACACACCACACAATAACACTACTTACACACTCAAGTATTCATCCATGTACACGCACACGCACAAGCACAGGTACACGCACACGCACACACACACACACACGCACACGCACACGAACACGCACACGCACACGCACACTCAAGCGCACTCGCACGCGACCTCGCACCGGCACCCGCACACGAACTCGCACACGCACACGCACACCCACACGCACACGCACACTCACACGCACACGCACACGCACACATACACGCACACGCAAACGCACACGCACACACACGCACACGCACACGTAGTCACACACGCACGCGAGCACGCACACTCACGCGCGCGAGCGCACGCACACGCACACGCACCCGCACACGCAGGTGCACACGCACACGCACTCACTCACGCACACGCACACGCACACTCACACGCACACGCAGACGCAGACGCAGACGCACACGCACACGTACACTCGCACGCACACGTACTCGCATACGCACCCGGACAGACACACGCACACGCACGTGCACACGTACACGCACACACGCACACGCACTCGCGCACGCGCACGCACACGCACACGCACACGCACACGCACTCGCACACGCACACGCACACGCACTCGCACACGTACACGTACACGAACGCGAACACGCACATGTTCACGCGCGAGCGCACGCACACGCACACGTACACGCACACGCACGCGAACACGCACACGCACACGCGCGAGCGCACGCACACGCACACGCACACACGCACACACGCCCACGCACCATGTAAGTATTAAATAAACCGCGAATTCGAAAACTCAAAAACCTCTTTGTATGGTAAGCCGTAAAGATGGCGTTTATCAGAGTTATTTCAAACAAGGTTTGCAATCCAACATGGCTCTATAATTTTAGAAACAACTTTATTAAAAGTTTTACAGTCTGTAGCATTACAAATGTAAACTATTTAAATGTAAAGTGTTTGCGGTTGTCAACGTACTAAACCGAAAACGTGTTATGATCTATTGAACGCACCTGTAATGTAAATTGTAACCAACAATTATATACTACCGTATAGTATTTACAATAAAAGCATTTTTTTATTCTATTCATTACGATTTTATTCAGCGTGGCCACATAAAGTAAGTTTCTTATGATCTACTTTGTCGAGAAATGGTTTGAACGCACTTTTCACTCTATTTTAATCACAATCTAACGTTTACGTATGAAAAAAACTGTAGATGATGTAAGAAAGTTTTATTTCTTTCCACACGTAAATTTATTCCTATACAGAACTATAAAACCACAGTGACTATTTTTGTCAAATATTCTATAAGGCATCAATAATTCGAAACGTCTTGAGAATATATTAGAAACTTTTTTCATCTTTTTGTTTACTTGAAGAGACAACGTTTGGAACTTGACACATAATCATGTATAAAGTCAAATATACATTTTTTCCTACCTTTTCTATATACGTATTTTTAAGATAGCAACTTTGAAATGTTTATTGGGAAAAGGTGAAGTGAAGTAAATAAAGTCGCTTTTATCCGTAAAGTCAATCAATCAAATTCCAGTCTTCCATCACGTTTATATAATATATAAAATATTTAAAGTGGCATTAAAATTGATTATCCTACGGATTGTATAAACTGTTTTTGATTTAATATAAGGTTTTGAAATGAAAATTTATAATTTTGAATCTTAATTGTATATTCGCGTATGCAATGAGTGTTTCGCATTTAGAAAGTTGGTCTTCCGGTACAGATTCTGATTTTTGATCACTTTTTCATTCTTACACGATTATATTATTATACCTGACTATATCATACAACTACATATATATATAAACTGCCGTGTTTATTGTATACTCAAATAAGGATTCCACTAAGATTTCTGTATTTTTAAAGGTAATTTTGACATTCAAAGAAACATACTCTATTAATAAACAAACACTATAAATTAATACAGATTCCCAGTACCTACCTACATTTTGAAGAGCACTTGTAGTGTAAGAAAACCAATGAGGAAAAATTATTACAAATAAAATTTGAAATTGCAAAAATTAAAGAGCTCAACAAAATAGCATAAAATATTTGTTGCAAAACGCCGTCTAACATTTAATTTTAATATTATCCAAAACCATAATTTATAAAGCGATTGCTACATTTTTTTTCCATTGCCACTATCTGTAACATGATAGAATCGGAAGCTTGTTGCAATACCATCAATGGATAATAATGAGGCACAGGTTATTTACATCAAAAAATGTTCAAAAACATGAGAGTTGCAATGCGCATTTTAAAGGTACAAAGGTTTCCTATTCCCCTATGGGAGTCAGTTAATAGTTGATATAATAGTATACAAAAATAAACTGACCATAACAAGAAATTATAAGGTTAGCTTATAATCTCTACTCTGATCACTAAAAATAGTTTAGATATATTGCATTAACACCCAAATGGTTAACGGTTAGATGGCGAAAATATCTACGAAATGGCGGCAGCGAGCTAACTACAGTGGAATGGTAAAATAGCGTTAGATTTTAGGCTCGTACCTATTGGTTTACAAGAGCAACTTATCGTTCAGTTAGAATGATTCTAAAGAGTGGGCGTATTGAACGGTTGACAGTGCAATCTCAATAGACTACAGCTATATATATGACAATGAAATCAAACGGTTGCCTTTGAAGACTTTGATGTCACAACCCACACGAAATCTTTTTCAGCGCATAAAATGGATCAATGGAATTGATGGAACAATATACTATTTGTTTTAACTATTTACTACAACACCAATAAATTAGCGACATATAGTAACTTCTGTTTGAGTTACTTAATATTTAGTACATTACGGGTAGGTAATGCTACTGTTTATTAGGCTTAAGTCACCGCCAAATAATTATTTCACGCGTTTAAGGAACGCAAGAGAAAAACAGTGCGTTATTTACTAATTCGTCAAATACATTTATTCTACTTAAATTAGACATTAATTTGACGTGGTATCTCTCTAGGTTTTTTAAACTGAGTAGCGGTAGAATTCTAATTTTAAAATATTGGCTTTGCTGTTGTCTATCAGAAGAGAAAGTTAGTAAACATGAGAGTTGCAGGTTTCATGACGTACTCCTTTTGATGAAGGCGAGCATTTTCGCAAATCAATCATTCAAGTGCGGTTTGTAACTGGAACAATCATTTTTCTTTAACAATTAAACAACCCTCTAACAGCCATTACTGGATTCGAAAAACACGTTCGAGACAACCCTCTAACAGTCATTACTGGATTTTGAGAATACGTGCGAAACATCTAAGTTAACGTGCTGGCTACTATAACTGACACCAAAGCCCCTATCCATGTATTGGTATTGGGGGACACGCCTTCTGGGGATGTGCCAAAGTAATTGGATGAGGTGTTAGCAAAACTTCTTCGGTCCGCTCCCTATATGTTATTGCTGGAGGTTGCTGACTTGCTTCTGATCGTCTACTGTTGAGGTATACACCTGATAAGTCGTATGTATGAGATACAGTTTGTTAACCAAAGAGCGAGTCGTAAGTAGAAGTTACCTTACTTATTTTATTTTGTCACAACATAGGACTATAATTTATGTACTACAGTAATTGTAAAAGATTTAGCATAGATTAATAGCTTTCCTATCATCGGAGTGTCATGTACTTGAATGCGGTACACGTACTCAGTTACTTTCCAATTCGTACTTGTACATATTAACCTCGGTACTCGACGAAGCCTGTAGTGTAGCTTGAATGCTGTGCGTTTGAAAACATCTGCACAATTATTACACATATAGACCAGTTCTCTGAGTACTTTTTTACGACTTTTGCGGAAATCTTTCGATAATTGTATGGAGTTATTTATACTTCATGAATAATCACAGCTAAATTAATTCATTTTTTAGTTGGATACATTTTACCTAGTATTATATTTTAAAAAGTAAATACGTAACTGTAGTGGTATATCATGCAAAAAGGGGCCATGTTGCTTTAATTGTAATTTATTTAATATTACTAGACGGAATCTTGTTTGAATGTTTTTATGGTATTCATGTGATACGTTCTAAGTTTGTTACAGGCCAAATACCCATTAGAGCATCCAGCCTCTAAAGGCAATTGCGCGCACGGCATATCTCAGTGGTGTGGGCGGGGTTTTTACTAAATGTTGTAAAAGGGCACTTGTCGCAACTCCAAAACCGTCAAAACTGGGAGAAAATTTCAACTGTTAAATACATTTATAGCGGGAAAACGTCATGAACTAGATATTGTAATAGTCTAACAGGAAACCATCATATTCATTAAAAAATAAGCCCTCAACTCTACAAAAATTCTGCTCCAAAAATATTTACGCCAAGTTCACCTAATTTCAATAAAATCTTAAGCTTTATAAAAAGCCTCATATAGCGATAATAAAACCCAAAACTCATTAAATATTTCGATAGACTTACCGCCAAAATCATTGGCTCAAATACCCAAAAATAACTGATTAAACGGTATTTAATTCTACAGTTTCAAACGAAACAAATACGCCACAACAAAACTCAATCGACACGATCGAAAATTTATAAATTCCTAAAATTTACCAAACGACACAATTCGGATTAGTACCTAAATACGGGAAAATATACAGCTCTGCCATAACAAATGTTTAAATTCGCTTACATGTTTAGCAAATCAGGCCAATCAAGTCGTAATTAAATCAATTCGCCCTAAAATATGCTCACATTCAAGAAAATATTGCGTTAAACCTTTAAAAGTTACGTTAAAATTCAATAATCCATGATAAACTTTCGAACGTAATTACTTCACTTCAATTTGACACAAAAGTATTGACGTTAATTCGTGATCTAATTCTCGAAAAAACAAACACTCTTCGCGTCGGTATAACAAATGGGTTTACACTTTAAAAACACAATATATACATTAACCTAAAGATCATAATACGAATGAATACTGTTGCATTAAAATTTAAACGATATAAAATATAAAACGTGAATTGCAAAGGGCAGCGTATTCAACCGTTAGCATATACAAAAAAATAAAATACACACAAGAATTTATTAAAATTGTGTCAACCACAGCAAAACAAAATGCACAAGAAGTTTACCTTTATTCGGAACGGACCCTTTGTTATACACACACCTAGGAAATCTAGAGGATGACATCGGCGGCGGCGGCAATATGATCAAGGTTGAAATTGCACTCGATTCTTCTATTATGACTTAACTCTTTCCAATACTTTTTGATTGATCTTACGATTGGTTGTACGCTACACTATTACTTAAACTTCCATAAAACTTGATTACTTTGCTCTACTATACACAAGTTCTCGAAGACCGTCGAAAAAAATTACATAGTGCACCGAAACTGCACTCCCAAAAGATACCTTGTGTAATATGATATGCCTATGATAACGAACCTGCACTATAATGAACCTTAAAATAACGTATATAAAATCCAAACTCTTTGTTTAACACCAACAATCTTATCGAAAGGAAAAGGCGACAGTCTGACGCTTACAATTTAAATTCACAAAAGATGTACTATACAAACGTAATAATTTTATACTCAAGATAATTTTTACATGATACAAATTTCAAATTCTTTTAACAAAGTTCACCAAAACTTAAAATAACCAGAACATTTATTTACATAACAACTAATTAACTCTCAAACATATTAGTGAAAAGGGTTTCATTGGCTATCGATACTAATCTGTAAATCGCATTTTAATTCTTAAACTTTCTTCTTAATTTGATAAACAACAAAGCTTAAATTTTTTTTTAGAAAAAAAAAGGAATTCTACACACGATTATTGTTTGTAAAAACTTCTAATTCTTTTAAATGCGTGAAAAACAAAATAACGAGTTACAATCAAAAGCTTTCCAACCATTGCTGCGTTATGAATTCAGTTACGTGAGTTTATACTACATTTCAGATGTAGGATATTAACAAATAATTTATAATTTCAGAATTAACGGCAAATCTTTGACAAAGTCACGGCCACGTGGCGAATTGCATGCAGTTTGAGATAAAGTATGCAGTTACTAATTTAATTATTAGTAATTATTAACTATAAGGGGTCGATGTTAAATTGAATTTTATTCAATCGATATAATAGATTGAATTAATTAAAGTTTAATTTAATCATGAATATTATATAATTGCATTTGGTATGGATTGTGCTTATTTCGGGTTTATGTTTACCTTCACTTTTCCTAGTTTTCATAGCTGTAATCACTAATGTTTTTGAGGCAATTATTTGTGCTTGGATCATGCTTCGATGGTAAGTGCATTATTGTGAATAAACCCACGCCGCTTGAAAAATGAATTATTATTCTTCCACAGAATAGACTGGTAATTACAGAGTTCAATTTAGGAGCTTTTATTGAAGAGGTGACCAGTAAACTATCCTTTTACAATATTTTTTATGCGCATACATATGTGTTTAGGAGATTTTCTTTCAGAACCATTTGCAGTGAGCGTAAAAAGTTTGTAGACTTGAGTTAGAAGCTTAACAAAAGAGTAACCATTGGTCTGAGTCGAATGAACTTGGTAGCAAATATAGCCTATTTAGTTCTGCGTTATTTAGACGCAATTTAGACACTACAGTTAACTGTGTAGCCAAATAAAAGCAAAACCAATACATAAAATCGTACGAAATTCCAATGTATTGTAAATTCAGCCTTTTCTCAAAAGTTTCGTTTTTGTTAATGTTAGAGGCGTGTTTGTAAGACATTGCATTCTCTGTAACCGAAGGTCGCACGAGTATTTGACTTAGATGATTGTCTTCGTTGTGATATTAATAAAACATTAAGGGTAATTTAAGAAACGAACTTCTGTTATGGTTTTTCAAAACAATTTTGGTTTATTGGAGTTTTACTGCGGTATTTCGGCCAGTGGAAAGCGTGCTCCTAGCCGCTGAGTTCATTAGAATGTTACTTTACGTGGTCTTGGCGTATGTACGAGTATATATTTCTGAATTGAATAATTATTGATAATTTTGTTTGCAAAACAGTAGCTAAACACAATAACAATTAATTTTCAAATATTTATTCGTGAAAACAAAACAGGAAAGTTGAGAGAACTTTTTGTTAGTAGCATCCAGATGATAAGATAATGAGCTAAGAGAAATGGATATGATATAAAGTAACATATATATTAATAATAAATAATGGTACTATGGTTTGGAAATGCAATCAAAGTTATTTTCAAATAAAATATACTTATGACTCTGATGATAAATTTGCAATTGTGAAAATGAAATGATTGTGGTATAATGTAACTTATAAGAAATAACCAATGGCATAACTATTTATCATTAGTTACACTTTTATTGAAATTTGATCACTATTTCATAACAATGTGTCACTAATGTATATAGTACATAATCGTTTAAATTTCACAAATAATTGCAAATTTATTACCAGGGACTTATCAGTGTTTATTATTTAACTCATAACCATAGTAACGGTATTCTGTTTCTTGAATATAATTACTTCCACACCAAACGGATGGAAAGTACTGTATCGCTAAAAAAATTGTCAAAAATTTTTATTTGCTCAATCGCTTAAAATGTACGAAAACGGCCAAAAAAAAATCTGAGCAAAAAAAATGTGTATATATATATATATATGTTTTATTCTGAATTGAACAATTTTATTTCTGAAAGGGGTATTTAGTTTAATTTCTTCCCACCCCACCGGTCGCTAAAAAAAATTTTATTTGCTCAATCGCTTTAAAATGTCCGAAAACGTCCAAAAACAAAATTTGAGCAAAAAATCTTGTCTGTGTGTCTGTCTGTATGTGTGTGTACTCCATAACTTTCGAAGGACTTAACATATCAACTTGAAATTTGGCACACGTATAGATGTCAACTATCCAAAGCGAGTTTGGGGTCGGTGGGGTATGGGGAAAAGGGTAAAATTGGGAGTTAATTGCCTCTTTTGCAAATTTTCATTTTTTTAGATTTTTTTTCTTTTAATATGTGATTAGCAATATAATTGTGAGTATTTTTTGTACCTGTAATTTTTCTGTACAACAAACCGTTCACAAGATATTAGCAAAAGAACCGTCACTTTAAAAAACCGGTTTTTCCTAAATATCTCCGGAACTACTTAACATATTCAAAAAGTATAAATACTGTTAGATAGAAAATAAAATTTCTTATAATAATTTTTTGCAATTTTTTTCGAAAATTTTGTCATTTTCGAAATATTCCCAAAAAACTCGATTTTGGAACCCGTACACGCGATTTTTTTTAAATTTTGTATTAGATAGAAAATCGAATTTCCGATCGAAAAGCATTCTTGTAATTTAAGTTAATCGCTTTCGAGTTATTTACAAAAAAAAAACGATTTTTTGTTGAGGAAGTATTGATACATTTTGCAGCGGTTTTTTTGTGCTACACCTTTAGAAAGAATATTTACAGATGTTAAGTAAGCTAAATTTGTACGGAAAATAGCGTATCAACACGTAACTAAGGTGCACGTTAACCCTTCGTGTTATTTTTGCCCGTAAATGGGGATTCTTGTAAGAAACTTCTTGAACACCGCAACTGTGGCGGGACATGTAACAAACACACACAAAAATACAAAAAAGTGTTTCAGTAGCTAAGTCGACTGCTGATTATGAGAGCTTAGCTATTGAAACGCCTTCGGTGTTTTTCAATTGTGATTGTATTCTGTTTGTTATTGTTGTAAGAAATAATCTAATTTGACATGAAAAATCTCTGATACAATTTTTCTTTCTTAATTCTGATAAACTAACTTCCAAACTATTCAAATAAAGCGCTTCAGGGCATAAGCTATATAATAAAAAAACCACTGCACTTTGTATCAATACTTTCACATCAAAAAATCGTTTTTTCTAAATTACTCGAAAACGATTAACTTTACAAAAAAAATTACAAGAAAAACGTATTTTTCGAGAAATTTTATTTCCTATCTAATGGTATTTTTACTTTTTGAATATGTTAAGTAGTTCCGTAAATTTAACTGTTTTCTGCTAATATCTTGTAAACCATTTGTTTTACAGAAAAATTATGGGGACAAAAATACTCACAATTGTATTACTAATCACATATTAAAATAAAAAAATCTAAAAAAATTTGGGAAAGGGGTGCTTACTCCCGAATTTCATTTCACGCACGCACGCACGCCCGTACGCACGCACACACGCACGCCACCACACAACAGCACACACGCACACATACGACACACACACAGTACACACACCCCACACCACGCGCACACAACACAGCACACACAACGTCACACACACACACGCACACACGCAACACACACCACACACGGCACAGACGCACAAACGCACACACGCACACACGCCACAGACGCACAACACGCACACACGCACACACGCACACACACACACACACAACACGCACACACCACACGCACACACGCACACACGCACACCACACACGCACACACACACGCACACTACATCACTACACAGCACACGCACACCACACGCACACGCACAACCGACACTACCACACACGCACCAACACGCACACACACACACGCACACACACACACGCACACGCCACACGCACACACCACACGCACACACACACACGCACACACACACACACGCACACACGCACAACACACACACACACACACGCACACGCACACACCACACACCACACCACACACGCACACACGCACAGCACACACACACACGCACACACTACAGCACAGCACACGCACACACCACACACACAGACAATCACAGACAAGATTTTTGGCTAAAACTTTGTTTTTGGACGTTTACGAACATTTTAAAGCGATTGAGAAAATAAAAATTTTTTAAATTTTTTTAGCGATACAGTTGGATGGGGAAATAATTAAACTAAATATCCCTTTAAGGAATAAAATGGTTCAATTCAGAATATATATATATATATATATATATATATATATATATATATATATATATATATATGGATACACTTTTTTAATGCGCTTTTGAATATATAATCGATTTCTTAGTTGTATTAAAGGCACTTAATTGAGAGTACATGTCGATTTGTTCCTAGTAATCTACCTAAACTTTTAGGGATATTAAAATGTGTGTTTAGGTAGAAATATCTTGATACTGATTTAAAGAAACTTTTAAACACCATGTAAGGACATGTGAATCTGCATTGTAATTTCCGTTTTAGAAAAATGTTGAATATAATTAAATAACACGTCTGCCGAGGTTGCCACCCTGAAAAATAAAAAAAACAAGTACATGAAAATTACGAGCCATTTATGAGCTGTTATATTCCGGAAATTAAAATTTTTGAGCTCGTCATACTACGGAGGAATTTAAAAGTTTCAGCCCTCCATCCCCCTATACTTTACATATAAAAATATTGAGTCGTACTTTACGGCAAAATTAAGAGCTATTTATGAGCTTTTAAAATAATAAAAATTCTATTTTTGAGCTCATGGTTTTAACTCCAACACAATCCCTTAAATAATAATTTAATTCAAGTAAGAACTACACCAAAATTATAGAAAAAGAAACTCTTTTGCAGGTAAATATTGTTTATTTATTTAAGAGCTCTGAAAATACGCATTTTCATTTTTTACCCACCCCTGTTTTCCCCGGCACAAGAGAGGACTACGCTTAAAATGAAATTACTATTTATCGATTTATGAGCTATCGAGATACGTCTGTTTGATTATTGAGCTGCACCACTTTACTGTAAAATCACCTCTCGTCTCTCTAGCACACAAGAGAGGGCTTTACTTAAAACGAAAGAAATTGAGTATATTGTATTAACTGTTTTATCATTAAATATTTTATATTATTAGTGCTTGTTACATGTTATAGGTTTGCAAAATAGTTTTCATCTTAAGCATAGTTCTCTCTGATGTGAAGAAAATGCGGGGTGATTATTTTTGTATTTTATATTTTTTAACTTAATAACCAGACACTTGTATTTTCTAAGCTCGTAAATCGATAAACAATATTTAGTCGCAAATATTCTTTTACTTGAGGTACAGTTTCTGTTGTGCTGGAAAGATTTGGGACTGATTTTATTGTAAAATAATATTAATTAAAATACACCTATGTTGCAATTTTTTTTTTTAAATCAAAGTATGTAATTCAAGAATCTTTTCGTGTTGGCAGGATAGGATCGCAAAGTACAGGTCGTAGGTTCAAATCCTACTCGAGGTAAACTTTTTATTTATGTATTTAATAAAATTAATAATAATTTTTAATTACATATTTACCTTTGAACTTAATCGTTCATAACAAAAAAACTTATAATAATTTAGTATTAGTCAAGTTGCTTTGGTATGTGCAAATCCTTGCGATATTGCAGGCTCACATTCCATTAATATAAGTAATTTGATTGTAATCTCATTCTATTTAGAATTGACATCCGTTCTACATACATAAAGACAAAATTTACATCGATTGGGGCTTGAACCTTGGTGGCGCAGTTGGTTAGCGCGGTACTCTAGCAAAGTACAGGTCGTAGGTTCAAATTCTACTCGAGGTAAACTTTTTATTTATGTATTTAATAAAATTAATAATAATTTTTATGTTTAATTGATTGTTCAAAAACACTTTTAGAAATAAAACGTTCTAAAGTAGTTTGACGTTACTAATAATGTAATATATTATGACAAACGCACACTGAATACATGTGAACAACATCTCAAATGTAAATGTAACACATATTTATTTTTTATCTGAACTGCTTCTACTACCACCTGAAGGTGCTGTATAGATTAGTGTGTTAACATACAACTCACTTTGGAAATAATACAGGCTTAACGAACGACTATCGTTTACTGGTACCGTTTGATGGATTTTTCCTACCAATACGGTGAATGTGATACCTTTTCTATCTTGATATGTAGCCTCCCCTCCAATACTAACTCAATGGATAGAATCGTTCAATTACTATAGCAGACGCAGACAGTAGCTTTAAATTACATAAGGAATAATAGTGATAACAGGTATTGTCATGCACAAATGGCGGTTTTTCCAGGTGTGCACTTCAAATCGATTACTTTTTTCATTAAATATGCAAAGAATTATCTGTATAATGTGAATAAGTATATGCAGGAATTGAGATAAGCGATTAAATATATGTCCCTTCGAACACGTATATATTTATTCCCCTTAAAATTATAATGTAATTATCTCTAATTTTAAATTTTATACAAACCTAGTGTTACAGTACTTGTAATGATCCTAAAAATCATCCCAATTAATTTTCCTATTCTAGCAAAGAAATTTCTGTCAAAACTTCTTTCCTATTACCTTCCTCAATTGAATGTGGTATTGTTTAAGAATACTATCAGTTTCCCACTCCTTCTCCCTCTCCTAGTAAATCCCCTATAACTAACCATGCTCCCCTTCACTCATACTATTCATTCAATTCGATTCATTCGTACTTGTTCCTGAGAATTGCCTACCTGTCTATTATTAATTTATTACAACCTGCCTGTTATTCATTTAATTCTAACACCATCCTAACATATTTCCTGATCCTCCAATATCCCAGTTTCAGTTTTTTTCAACTTTCTATTTTAGTTCCCTCTAACTTAATGTCCGAGAAACAATCTTCTAAAAACATTTCTTAATTAACTAATCCTGCGAATAAACCTCATACCGTTACCAGCATAATATAAATATTATCCCTACCGTTCCCTTTATATAATTGTGGGAACATTCCCCCTTTCTGGCACCCATTCGGAGTTACAACCACGAATGGTGTATAGAAAACATTAGTTAATTAATCTTGATTCACCGAATAAAAATCATAGCGTTACCAGCATAATATAAATCTTATCCTTACCGTTTCTCTTATATAATTATGTGAACCTTACCTCTTCCTGATATCCTTTCGGAGTTAAAACCACGAAGGCTGTATTGAAAACATTAGTTAATTAATTAATCGCGATTCACCAAATAAAACATACCGTCACCAGTAAATTATAAATATACCACTTACCCATGAATAATCCCTCTTTTACACACCCTTTTGAACTGTTTTCCGAACTCCTGCTACCTGGTGTTAAACCAATTATAATCCATCACATTGCCCTGTAATTTTAACATTACACCATTGGAATAAATTCAATACATTTTATTTCACCAAATCCTAGTATTAATAATCAAACATTATTAACTAAACCCTCCTTCCATTTCGCACTCCTTAACTTTATATTAAACTACCTCCATTTAATTTAAAGTGCAAATGTTTTACACCAGTATAATTGAATAGTTACATTGTATTCCCCATTCTCCATTTGATGCAGTTACGTTCCTTTACCCTACACAATATCGCGCCTTTCAATCTATTGTAGTAACATTCATTAAGATTAATGTATTATAATAAATTAATATTAGTCAAGTTGCTTTGGTATGTGTGAATCCTTGCGATACTGCAGGCTCATATTCCATTAATATAAGTGATTTGACTGTAATCTCATTATATTTAGAATTTACATCAGTTCTACATAGATAAAGAGAAAATTTACATCGATTGGGGCTTGAATCTCGATAGCACAGTTGGTTAGCGCGGTACTCTAGCAAAGTACATGTCGTAGGTTCCAATCCTACTCGAGGTGAACTTTTTATTTATGTATTTAATAGAATTAATAATAATTTTTCATTAACATTAAATTACCCTGGATCACGATATGCAACAACCTTCTAAAGCATGCAGTCAGCTGTTTTGCGTTCCTAACGCTATATATAGGTCAAGGACACAACCATGGCCTATTTAAATATACCAGATTTCCATTCAACGTCGACTATTTATATAAAACTTTAAAGCTTCTCCAAGTCATTTCTAAAATAATAACAGAAACACCTGTTTTATACAATCTGTTACAGCTTCCGACCAAGCGCGATCTACTCCCAAACCCGATCCAGACCACTTAATTGGAACACAAGATCACGTTTTATTTTAATCGTTTTGGACAACAGAATTATTTTTTTGTTCCTATATTTTAATTAAGAAAGCGTTATATTTTATTTTCCTTCTCTATTTAAAATTATACAATATATTTTATCTACATTTATTGTGTTAATTTATTCTAACCATGGGCGACCCAATATACACTTCAGTGTTGAAAATTGCCAACAGAACCTCCTCTGTAGAGACGGAGCTAGTAAACCAGAGCAATTATAAAACATTTCATTGTATAATGTACATTTAGGGTGTTAGATACTTTAACGATCACGAGGTAAATCATTCTTTCATTTAAATCTAAATCTGTTTAGTACAATCTGCAATGAATATTCCTACCGTCAAAAGGGTTATTTCAAAAGTAATCCTGTCTAGGACATTGTAACCGGTTAATCTTAAATTACACTGTAAATAATGTACTGAATATCTAATGCTTTACTTACTGCTTTCGTACATCTCATAAATTGTAATGATAATAGTGATCCACGATATTATTACGTTCTTTTTCAAGATATTGGGTTAAAAAGGCATTCTCGAGGAACGAAGTGTTGTTCTAAAAAGAAACAGTTTTAATAAATGCAAACGCAAACCTAAATTATAAATTGAAATAAAAAGTGTTAGGAATATAAAAGATAGGTTAGGGCAATGTTATATCATATATCAAAAAATACAAAAATGCTGAGTACCGTCGGATAGGGCTACCGATTCTTAAAAAGAAAAAGTTATCAAGTTACGTCTTAATTGGTTGTGTTAATACCATGTTGTAGTGCTATGGGAAAATATTCAATTAGTAACTTGGATTGGTCTAGTTTTTGTAACAGCTATAGTTTTATTATTAGTTGAAATGACGATATTTCATTATAATCCGTCTTTCATAAGCTGCTTTAATTTTTCTTAGTATAGACAAAAAATTTGGAATTTGAGGAACAAAAGTTTTTATTGAAAAATATGTGGTGTAATTATTAGATGTGTTTATATTTAAAAACATGTGGTGTAATTAGTATAAAATAAGAAACTTTATATTTCAAGTTAATCCTTATTAAAAGTTTCAGATGGTTTTTGAATTTACAAAAATTCTGAAACAGAAATACGCAAATTCTGTTGCTTGTAATTCATAAACAAAGTTAATAACTAATTCAGCTAAACTTATAGTAATTAAACTTTAAAATAGAATTTAGTGAGCGAGTAAACCATTTAACCACTAAAATTATTACTCAAAATTTTCTGATGTCTGTAACCTACTTAATCTGAAAAGTTTTCAGTGTAGTTTTTGCATCAAATAAAAGGCACATTTAAAAAGTAAAATTCAATATACAGTGTTAACGATTCTAAGTCAGATGAGCTCGAGTTCTTATTCAAATTTTTAGCAAGATGAAACTGAAAAATCACTTTTCCTAGTTGATAAAGTCGCATTTTGAGTATTTCATGTAGACGAACAGGAAACGGGTGAATCCCTTGAACAGTATGGTACGTAAACATTGTGTGATAAATGTGCCCTCAACCGGACTAGGTCCGGTCGGGATCAAACCTAAACGATGTACTATTAAAATGTTAGGGTTAGAGATACGGTATTTGATATTCATACTTCAATTTGTATTACTGCTACAAGTACATATATCAACATAAATCCACGATGAATTATATCAAAGATTATAAGCCTGTGATTGAATGCTTTTGCGAAAATACCCTCCGATTTACTCACGTAATTGGTTTTCTGTTTAAATACATCTCCATATAGGCAATAAAATTTTGCATAATTTTATAATTTGCAAGCCTACATTCAAATAAACTGTAAAACGAAATATAGAACTTACTCCTGCAGAATCTAATTTCATTTTCTGTATTCAAACTAGATACATTTTTTATAGCCTAAAAACAACCGTTTTCACTCGTAAATTATTGAGTTAATCGCTATCATAATGATTGGGGCATCCTGAAATCCAATCAAACAATCAAACGTTTAGGAACTGTTTAAATAAACTTACAGATAACTGATTAGTGATTGTATATCGTGTAAGATGGGGTGGATGCTTTTCACCTTAGATATATGAGGACGCCTACTTTAAAAATTTTTATCTTGAAAACTTTTAGGATTCCCAATAGATTACAGTGTTCTGTAATGATGAAACAACGTAAGTTTAAATTCGCACTAATAGATGTCCTCAGTATAACCATTAACAATAAATTACCTTAATTAGTTCTTAGGTAAGTACTCACATGTATTTTTGTAAAATGTTTTTCAATTACAACAAAAAAAATTATTCAACCTCAAATCTTGCTGTCCATGTTGGCAGGCAAAGGTTGAATATGGGGTCATTTATGCATATTGAGATTTAATTGTGTTTTTTGCTTTCCAGATATGGAATATCCAATTATAAGCGCAAAATCATCAACTGAGAATTTAGAGAACAATGATCGCTCTGCAGACATTGTTATACCCCCAGAAGTAGATGTTATCACTGACGAGGAAAATTATTCAGATGAAGAGTTTCCAATGTCTTCGATTCCAAATGATGTTCCTGGACAAATAGAACTGCATTTTTTTATCTAGCGATGAAGATGATGAATACATTCCACCGTCACAAAAATCTTATCGACAGCCTCAAAAATTTACTCGACAGAGACAAAAACGCAAGATCGCTTCGGTTCCAGTATGGTCAAATGATAACATAAGTATTCAAATGGAAGATACTAACTACACCTTTCCAAATGTATGTAAGCTGAAGGAAGAAGTGGCTAATCTTCTCCACTTCAAATTTTCCAAAAAAATTTTGATATGGAAATATTGGAACTAATGAAATATGAATCACTAAGATATGCTTAACAAAAAAATTATCACCATCTTGATGTGATAACCGAAGACTTAAAATTTTTTGTTGGTATACTTATTTTTACTGGGTACCATGAACTCCCAATAGAACACCTTTACTGGAGCCTTGATGACGACATGAAAGTTCCCTTTGTCGCTGCAGGAATGTCAATAAATAGGTTTCAAGAGATAAAGAAATATTTAAATATTGCAAATAACTTGACGTTAGATAAAAGTGATAAAATGGCAAAACTGAGACCGCTAATAAAGTTATTAAATAAAAAATTTAGGGAATGGGGAATTTTCCATAAGAATCTTTTCATAGATGAAGATATGGTGCGTTATTATGGACACCATAGTGCAAAACAGTTCAGTAGAGGCAAACCTCTACGATTCGGTTATAAGGACTGGATGTTCTGCGCTTCAACTGAATATTGTTTCAATTTCTATGTGTATTGTGGAGCCAAAAATTATGATGGGACTGCAGACATCCCACTTGGATCTAAAGTTGTTTTAGATTTGCTAAAGGTTATTGAACATCTAACAGATCATACTGTCTACTTCGATAACTATTTTACCAACAACAATCTCATGAAGCAACTGAAAATAATGGGGTTCAAAGCAACTGGTACGGTAAGAGAAAATCGTATAGTAAAATGTCCTTTAAAAAATAGTAAGGATATGAAAAAAATGGAAAGGGGGTCATTCGAGTATAAACTCGATAAGTCGAACAGACTTTTATGCGTGCGGTAGAAAGGTAATAATGTTGTTACGATGCTTTCCAATCATGATGTTGCATTTCCACCTAATTCTATAAAACGTTGGTCCTCCGACAAAAAAGAGGAGGTACACGTTCCACAGCTGAAACAATATGGAAACTATAATTCTTGGACGGGAGGCGTCCATTTGATTGACCAGGGCATCAATAATTATAGAATGGTGGTGGTCCTTAGCAACACATATGATAAATCTTGCAATAGCCAAAGCCTGGCATTTATATAGGATCGTAAATCCCACGTCAAAAATGGACTTACTGGCATTCACCAGATTTTGTTTGAAAATTAAAAAAAAAATCTATCAGACACTCTGGAAGCGTCATTCAAGATTTAAAATTCTGAGACCATTATCCTGGGAATCTGATAAGCAGCTAAGATGCAAGGTATTCCATCAAAACGCACGCTGGAAGTGTACTATATGTAATAAAACCTTATGTCGTGTTTTGTGAGTCATCATGAGCAATAAAATTTGTTTTATGTAAAGAATAATGAATTAAACAAATAGTTATTTATATTATTCTTCTCCATATTATCCCATTGTCCCTATGTGAGGACGTCCTATTTATTTGACGTTGAGCACAAATACAAATAAAATTTTTATTGAATCATCTTTCAATATGTTTGTCATTATGTTCTTCGTGGTATACAGCGGGTTATTAAAAGAAAGAAGAAAAAGTCATTTCATAACCAAAATACGCGAACCCAGTTACTCCACTTTATCATCGAACCTGATGTGCTAAAACTCTGATAAAAAAAACTCTGATAAAATTTAATTACGGGCGAGAGTATATCCTAAATCGACAGATAATTAAATAAAGTTAATGCTTTGCAATATAGTTTGGCAATCGATTATACCGTACAAACCGTAAGGTTATATCGAAATATGATGCAATGTACGTATTAAATTTAATAACCATGATATTGCAATTCTCACGCCCCAGATGATGATTTACTTCTGGAATTTTTTGAAAATTTCCTGAGGAGTAAATTTTTCGTAAAGAATTTGGGATAAAAAAAAATCCGGATTTTTATTCAAGCTCGAGGTAGATGCGGGAGGGAAATTTTGACGAAGGAATTTTTGTGCATACTGCAATTGCTCTAAACTATTCACCAAAATCGAACAGCTTCTTTTAAATCCTAAATCGCAAATTTAATATCCTTTCAACCTACATATGTATGTAGGTATAGAAGGTTGTGCAATCGAAACTTTTTTTCTCTATCGCTAAATCAACTTATTAGCTTATTTTACAATGTTAGATAAAGTGTGCGTGTGCTTGTGCTTGTGCTTGTGCTTGTGCGTGTGCGTGTGCGTGTGCGTGTGCGTGTGCGTGTGCGTGTGCGTATGCGTGTGCGTGTGCGTGTGCATGTGCGTGTGCGTGTGCGCGTGCGGGTGCGCGTGCGTGTGCGTGTGCGTATGCATATGCGTGTGCGTGTGTGTGTGTGTGTGCGTGTGCGTGTGCGTGTGCGTGTGCGTGTGCGTGTGCGTGTGCGTGTGCGTGTGCGTGTGCGTGTGGGTGTCCTTGTGCGTGTGCGTGTACGTGTGCGTGTGCGTGTGTCGTGTGCGTGTGCGTGTGCGTGTGCTTGTGCGTGTGCTTGTGCGTGTGCGTGTGCTTGTGCGTGTGCTTGTGCGTGTGCGTGTGCGTGTGCATGTGTGTGTGTGTGTGTGTGTGTGCGTGTGCGCGTGCGTGTGCGTGTGTGTATGTGTATGTGTATGAGTGTGTGTGTGTGTGTGTGTGTGTGTGTGTGTGTGTGTGTGTGTGTGTGTGTGTGTGTGTGTGTGTGTGTGTGTGTGTTTCTTTGTGTGGATGTATATTAGTATCCGCGATAAGTCCAGAGCGATAAAACGTATGTACGAAATTTTATAATTAAACTCGATTTCATTTCTCCTGGAGCTGATTAGATTTTCAGAGAGGGTGTACTTTTTTTTATAAATATTTTATTTTAAGTTTATTAATTATAGTTATTCTTTATAATTTTTTAGTTATTTATGTTATACTTTTATTTTATTTCGCCATTTTCGAAGGACTTCACACTTTCAGTAATTTAATATTTAATACGTTTATGTTTATCTGTATCCCGAAGCAGCAATGTTAATGGGTTTCTATTGTTCACGAACCAGTTGTCCTTTTCGGTTTGTAAAATGTAAAACTTTTTATTATAAATTCATCTTTTTCATACAGTTTGTTTGTTGAATGTCATAAACGTTTTTACTCACAAAGAGTTTAAACCTTTAGGTATTGAACCCCATTGTTAGTCTTCAAATCTTCATAATAAATACAACCTCTATAATCCGGAAATCACTTTAATACTAATGTAAGGTATTTCCCCTAACTCATTTCTCTGAAATCTATCCTTATTCAAATTTCCAAAATCTAACCAATCATAACTCGCCTCTCTCGCTTTAGTAATTATCATTTGTACTTAGTGCCTTAGTGTTCAAGGTGCAGGGTAGTTAATATAGTTATTAAAATTATCTAACTCTCTTCTTATTACAAGTATACCTGACAAATACAATATAAGCCCAAGTTGATTCTTCAGAATAATTGTGGAATCACTACTAACTAATAGCCTTCCAATAAAATTGATTTTATATACAGTATCCAAACAAAATAGGGAGGTTTTTGGTTTTTATCAAATATTTCTGAAACAGCTGCATATTTCAAATTTATAAACATACTGGCATCTAGATCTTAAAATGCTAAATTAATTATGTTCTGTATAATTATGTGGTACAACGCGTAATTGGGCGGCAAAGATGAAATTTAGGTGTTTAGGAAAATTTCTGCGATATCTGAATAAAGATGAATAAGAAAATGTATAGACATATTTGTAAAGGTAATTTAATTTTACATTACGTTTCTTCTTAATTCGAAGCCAAATAATCCTTAAAAATTAGTCAAAAACTGTATATCTTTATAGGAGCGGGCGGTTTTACAATGCTTTTGTCATGTTAGCACCTAGTCTATTAACCTCTATCTGATATGAAACGTCGATCTCACATAAAGTGTTGTTCTTGTTTTTGCAATGTTTTCATTATGAACACAGTATAATAGAAGTTGCATAATAATCTTAAAGAAATACATTATTTCATGTCTTTTAATATCCAGTTTATAGGTTGGAAGGTAAATATCCGGTGTACTTTAAGTTTTCCGTTTAACTTTGCCGTTAATCCTAAATAGTTTTGACAATACAAGAATGTCAACTTTCATGATTAAACATGCTTATTCTTTTAGGTTAGGAAATGTGTATTTATATTTACATTTTACAATCTTTAAACGTTTTGGCAACAATTACGTCTATCGGTGCCACTAAACAATTAGACTTTAAAAAAATGAATGAAGTTGTCAGACAAAGATAAGCATGTAAGTTTGCTATAACAATGAAATACATGTATTGAAAGCCTATTATGATATAAAAGTTCATTTTAGTAACGACAAATACCTAAAAAACAACACTACGTGTTTCGGAACCCCTTATTTATTTCGCTATCAGTACCAGACATTTGTATTTTATACAATCTAGTATCATTCCATTTTTTAGTGAAAAAAAAACTCACAGTGTGGCTTTTAATTAGTGTTCATTGGATCTTATCTCTATAAATTTGATTCAAATGTAACGGATGTTAGTGAAATAATGTGAAAATAGATGGCGCCACCGATGACAGCAAATCGTTACAAGATCAAACCGCTCTAGGCGGGTTGCCAAGCTAACTGTAGTGGAAATGAGCGGGTTCGATATAAAACATAGAATGATCCAAATTTAGTTTCAAACACCTTACAGTTACCATAAACCAACAAACAACATTCAATACGGGAAAAATTGTCTCTAGGCGCCACCACAACTTTAAATTTTTCTAAAATAAATAGTCCTAGGCGAGGTGTTAAGTTAATCCTACCTGACTGTGGAAAATAGTACTGTGGCCTACTCAGTAAAACTCAAGTTCAAATACACTTTCACATTAACAGGGTATGTTAAATTTCATCTCATAAAACTTACTGCGCGTCGATTGAATTTTTAAAATTTACCTTAATATTTAGGAGGGGTGAAGTCGTTTATCATTCATATAGTACGCTACTGCCAAAGCGAATTAACATAATGTTCTACGTTTGGATGCGCCTTAGGCCAGTAAAATTTTTCACTTAATTTAGTAAAAAAATACAGGGTGTTACCAAAGCTAGAGCTATTAACAATTCAATAATTTTCAACTTTAACACCCTGTAACTTGTTAATTATCAACATTTTACTACGGTCATATTTGGCAAATCGTCATAATTTTAGGTTAGGATTCTACCTTGGTTCTGTGTACAATTCATTATAGGACACCCTGTATAATGAATGTGGAGAACATGGATAGAAATGACACTATTTCTTGTAAAATGATATGAAGCAGTTATTATCCTTATTCAAGCATAGATTTACTTTACATTTTTCACATGATACTTACGTATGGCCTCTGTAGTTTATGTTTTTACACGTAGTTCTATTGTCGTTACAGATGGGCGAGTAGTTTACTGGATCCAATCTTACATCCTTTGTGATCGTGAAGATACCTTGACTCTAACTGTCTTGCTGTCTATTGGGTCCAAACTGTTTGCTTTTCCGCGCTTCTTTGGTTCCGGTCTTACCTCGCATACATGCATAGGACTCTGGTTAACTCAGTCCTAAGCTTCTTTTGGTTCAATGACGTATCTGTTGAATCTGTATAATATCCATTAATTTATCATCATAGAATCAAGTAGCTGAAAAAATAGACGGAGATATCATATTTTTGATCCTATCTTGACGTGGTCCTTTATTGCTGTGGAGCAAATCTGCATTTCCCACATGAGAATTTTATATTGAAACAACTGCTGGGCAAGGCGCTATTACATGCATCTTCACTGTCACCGCTATTAATTCTTCTGATGTTAAAACTTTACGTTATCCTTTTTCTCAGTAAGTAAAGGAATCCATTACAGTGAATTTTCTTCAAAACATATACCAGAAATGGAAAAGGGAAACATATATTCGTTATTAGCATAATATGAATAGATAACCAGAATTATCACGCTATTACGCACTTTTGCAAATATGCAAACAATACTATTATTTATTACTTACCTATGATTTAGCAAAAATGTGCACTGAACAAGAAAGAAACATTCACTAATGTTAGTACAACACTAATTAATTTTTATTTTCTCTGTTTTCGTTTTTCACCACGTAGACAGAACCGTTTTTGATGGCACTACAAGCCAGACTGAACTGAAGTGTCTGCGTACCACACAATTGCAAGTTATTCATGTTGACAATGTTGCCGACTAGTGGCAAATTATTGAATTCTGAGCTATAGATGCACTATTTTGCAAATATGCAAAGCAGACAGCAATGTAAAACTCTTAAGGAAAGCAGAGAAAGTATGATTCAATTCCGCTTTGCAAATATGCAAACCAACGTACTGAACGGTTAACTATGCACATATAATGGCCATGCCATGATTACTAAACATATTTAATTTATTGCAAGGTTTAATACTTGTAAGACAAATATAAATATAGAATTTTTAATTACTTACAATGGAACTTCACACAGAAAGCTCACCTTAAGAATTAACCTGCTCTATGTGATCTACGCTTTTAAAGTTAATAGTTTTATATGCACCTAACGTCAAAACTTCCCTCTCATACCGCTATTCTAAAGATAGTAGGTGTATTTCACCTCCAGCAAGGAAGTACTTTGCACACATGCTTAATGCTTTGGTTCTTCTAATCTTGCGTATGTGGGTGTTACATGTTTTTGTATTTTATTTGCTTTATTTTTTATTTCACTGCTCCTTTCTACAGATTTGCTTTTATAATTAACCGGATTAACTAAACGTTGATCGCAGTTCGTCACGTAAAACTTCGCAATAAAAATACCCCACCGTTGGGAGCTCCGGGTAAGGAGTACTGCACAGCATGATCATTTAACAGTAACCTAAATTTTTTTTAACCCAAACCATGGTAAGTGGAAATAATTCACACACGCTCATTACCGAAATACGAACTTATCGCTTCCCTTCCGTAACTCATTTATTGATCTGTTTAACCCTGCATCTATGAAAATAAACCATTTCATTTCAAAACTTCTTTACTTAGACAATATTATCCCCCACGACTTTAATGATTACAGCAAGCGATTGTTAGAATGCGCTAAAACTAATCCCGAGAGTAGTGCAGCGACGAACCATTCAGTACCTTGCAAACCTCGTCAGCTTACACCTACCGGATTAGAGAGTACGACATGAATCCTCTAAATTGGTTTTTTACCACACACATTAAATATTTCCTATCTAAGCAACTCGTACTAGAATCTGCTAGCAGTGTCTTATATAATACTATCCGAAGCCACAGAACAGCTACACCTGTGCAATACAACCGGAAACCATGGAAGACCTGCGCACAGTATGACAACACAACATAGCTCACTTGAGTGAGCTAAGACGTTTCTACTCTTTATTGTCCTGCACTGGCCCATCAAGAACTATTACCTAAATTAGCAATACTATCTTTTCGGAATGCAGCTTTTTATAATATTAAGCCTACCAAACTATTTCAACAAATACCTTAGATTCCACAAGCGGTTTTGCAAAATTCTCGCCCCCTTACCAAAAGTATCAATCTAACGACTAATCAAGGGGCAGTTTTTAACCCAAAGCAACAGCAGACCTAATAACTAATTCTACTCTTAATTCGGCTTCCAATACTTCTACCAACAATGAGAGAACAAATAAGTTACGGTACTGACCAAAGCATTCAACGAAAATCTTATTGTCCCTTGACATCAAGAAGAGTAGATATCACGATTTGGTCTACCCTTTGTTTTAAAATGTGTGCTCCCTAACTGACCAGTTTGTTCCAAACTTGATATTATAATGGTATTCAACCACACAATTAGTATTGGTGTGCCATCAATACCCAAAGGTGTACTCTTTAACTGCAAACCTATATCTATGGTTTCATTGTTCAGTAATACGATAGAACATCTGGGCAAAACGTGTTCAGCATGGCGTGGTCTCTATCAAAAGTCGTCGATTGTGAATATAAACCTTTGGTTGTGTTTAGCACTACCAAAACCAAAAATATTAATGTAGAGAACTCACCAAACCCTCACTCTATCTGCTAAACTGTGACTAAATGGCCAAACTGTTGAAGAAAAGAACATTCTGTAACGAGAAATTTTTACAAACTGGCGGCTATCCGCCATTTTTAATGATTACGTCACTGAATACCATCAAAAACGTATATGTGCCTTAGTTCGGTTTCCCAAAATTTTACTAATTTCAGTTTTATGGTTCACATAATAGGTTGGGGGGGGGGGGGACTTTAGACGGGCACTGTATACGCGTGTAACTTATCAGTTATGTTTTTTTGATATGTTTTTGTTGTTTTGTTTGTAATATCAACACTGAAGTTAATAAACGATTTTACGTCTCTATGAGATTTTCACTTGTGTCTAATACTAAACCAATATTGCTAACGACGTATGTTTAAATAAAAATATCAGTTAACATTGTGTATGCAACAATATTCGAGTGAAATATTTATTTAGCATAAAAGTGTTCTATTTTTGTACATATAGTATAATCTTCGGCTTGCAAGCTTTTTATTTTGAGATTAAATCTTGTTTTGAGATTCAGGTGTTACGTATTAAGATCTTTTAATAAAGTTATATATTTTCATTTTTCCAAGGATGGCAATGTGAACCATATAAAAGAAAACATCCTATTCATGTGTAAAAGATATCTTAGTTGTACGATATCGTTCTATGGATGTCTATGTATATATATAAAGTTCTATACAGAATACGAATTCAAACTGCTTGATCATCCGGATTATTTACCAAACAAAACGTTTCCGTACTTTTCTGCGAACAAGAAATATAGCAAAAAGAATTATCTTAGATTTATACCTAAACATTTTGCGTAAATACATTTTCCAATACAATTAAGCTAGAGATAATTTATGATGTAACAATATGACGACCTGACAAATTTCACTTGACAAGCCATTTGAAAAGTAGGTTAAAATTTTCTTCGCAACAAAAACGTTCTTTATACTTTTTGTAAAGAAAAGAGAACTTAAGTCGACACTATTAAAAACTTCTTAAAGTTATTTGCTAAATTTTATTTTTACAGTATAAATTATACAAAACACATTCAATGAATAATTTTTGTAACTTTAACTGATAAAACGAAAAAATGTAAAACAAAGGAATTTGAAAACCTAATAACACTCATCGTTAAGTTTGATAAATTGTGTTACCCTTCAGCACAGAATTTCAAATTTTGTTGAAATGAGCTGACAACCACAAAATAATGAAATATCCTATTGATGTTTATCAATACTCTCTGTTTATGGAACCAAATCGTGAATTCCTTAATTCTTGCTTTGTAATTATTTATGATTTACTTGCATATCAAAATATTCTATACTTGAATTATTGTAGCAGTACATGTACGTCATTTCACCCAGTTACAATTATTATCGAAAGAACAATAATAAGTAAGTGAAATGTTGAGTATAGTTGTATAGTATAGTATGTGTAGGGGAGACCGGGGTTGGTTGTTACAATTTTCACTTAAGCATTTTTAATATCATTTATTTCAACTTTAAAATAAACTTTTCTACGTAGCATAGTAGCTCATACTATTATCTAAATAAAAACCTAAATAATAGTTAATTACAAATTAAACTGTGAATTTTTTTAATAGGTTATGTCAGTTGTAACAACCAACCCCATAACGGGGTTGGTTGTTACATCTTTGGGGCTGGTTGTTACAGGTTTAAATTATTAAACTGCATCATCATCTGAGTCACAATTTTGACAGATAAAATATAATTCTACGTTTACGCATTTTTCATGAGCCCATCGTTGACATTTTGTACATTGTATCCATTTGTCACCTGATTTGGAATGGCAAAAATTTTCAGTGCAAACTAAACACAATGGATCATCGTCATCAGACGATTCGTCATTCTTTTTAAGAGGTTTTCTATTCTTCTTTAGGACTTTTTTTCCTTTATTTTGTGCTGTTAGACTTTTCTTGACTCCCTTTTGTTTTTCCAGTTGTTTCATTTTTTTGACATTGAGTTTTTATTCATCCGCTTGTAACTCATTTTTATTTGGCGTATCTGTAAGAATTGCAGCTTTTCGACGTTTGCGACCTTTAATAGTATTTTTGCGTTCTCCTGCTTTTGGGAACAGTCGAATCTCTGAAGGACTGTAATGCATAGTCTCACTTGAACAACCGTGCTTTGGTGAAACAGAAATCGTTAACATTTTTTCAACCACTGGTTGTTTGTAAAATTTAGATGGTGAGATAGAAAAAGGATTGTAATACAGTGCACCACGTGAACAATCAGGCTTAGGTGATGTAGAAGTAGTGGGTGCTTTTGGTGAACTACATGGAGTTTGTGGCGCACGCGTAAAGTTTTCTGCTATATCTACGTTGTCTGCATTGGCTGGTTCTTCATGCCAATTTATAATTTTGTTTGATTTAATAGATTCCTCTTTACTGCCAGGATTAGGTCGATCCGTCACATAACTTGAAAGAAACTCATCGTCAGTAAATACATGTTTGTTGAAAGGATAAATTCCGCAAACTTGAAATCCTGACTGGATGTTTGTTGGGGTTGCAGCTAATGGCAGAGCATCTTTCACGATACCAGGTATATCATATATTGACATAGGCTTTCCTACATTGCTCCGCATCCAAGAATCGTAAAAACTATTAACATACTTCTTAAATGGGCCATAGACAGACCTGTCAAGGGGCTGTAATTTGTGAGAGCAGTGTGGCGGTAAAGTTAAAATTACAACACCATTATCTCTACACATATCTATGCCTTTAACAGAAAGATGGGAATCATGGTTGTCTAAAATTAATAAGACAGGTCGCTCTTTTGAGCTTCTCGAATGTTTTATAAAGTGATCCAGAAAAATGACAAAGTCTTCTCGAATCATCTAACCAGACTTATTGGCAGTACCAATACAACCAGGTGGTCCGTTTGCAACAAAATAATTTCGATAATTTTTACGGGGAAAGACAAATATCGGTGGAATTGTATTTCCACTAGCGCTTACAGCTAAAGCTAGGGTGACCAAAGTACTCCTTTCACCGGATATCACAGATCCTACTTGTTTCACACCTTTCTTGGCTATTGTCCTATCTGGTGTTTGTACAGTTGTGATGCCGGTTTCATCTACATTGTAAATATCTTGACATTCAAATTTATACCTGTCCATTACTTCGCCAAGAAGATTAAAGAATTTTGTTACGTTCTCCCGATTAAAACTAGTTGCTCTGCTGAGACTGGTTGCTTCGGGAGTTCGTATAGATAGAGTCGGATGTCGCTTAAGAAATCCGGACAACCAATCAACTGACGCCATTGACGTTTCTTGGCAAGCTTGACGAACTGGAACGTTGTTTTTAATAGCGAACTCAAAGGCCAACCTCCGGACTTCTTTAGTCGACAGGCCAAAATACATTTTGGAACATTCCACTAAGTAATTTTTGAGTTCGGCTTCTAAAACATCAGGTAGCGTTTGTCTATTTCTTACATATCCGACCATAGGATCCGGTTCATTAGGTCCTGCAACAATAACAAGATCTTCAAAATTTTCGAAAGATGGACAAAATTATTATATTTTTTGAATTTGTCGCAGGAAACCGGAAGTCGACTAATAAAGTGGAGCATTGGTTATAAAAATAATATGTACTTACCTTTATTTTTAATTTTTTTGCAGTATCTATGTAACGTCATAAAATTTATAGAATATTGCTCTGCAGCAGTTCGAATTTATCTTCCATTTTCCAGTACTTCTCTTGCAGCTGCACGGAATACCTCAGTTGGTACTTTTCCTTTCTCAGTTTTCCGCTTGTAGTTTCTCATTGCACTGTGAATTAAATTAAATATTTGACAATTAATATTTTTATGCTAAATGATCTAATATTTATAGTGTATAAAATATCATTTGGAGTAATATCATTTGTTACAGTGTAACAACCAGCCCCGCTGACATTGTAACAACCTGCCCCAACCGACTCGTTAAAACAAAATAAATCATATCTTCCTAACCTCAAATTTAATTAAATCAAATAACCAAGAAATATATTACTTACATGCATAAGTTTCTTCAGAAAATTTATCAACTCGCTATTATTTTCACATTAGCGATAATAAAACAACTTGTCTAAACAAAAATAATTACTAACACTACCAAAAAACACGTAAATCAAATTTTCTCGAAGGAGACACTGTCGATTTGGATGTATCTTCAGCCGAAGGTCACGCTTATTGTACTGAACGTATGGCTATTGATAATAGAGCGCTAGTGTTTTCGGCGCGTATTTCAAATCAATTGTTACCACCTGCCCCTGTAACAACCAACCCCGGTCTCCCCTACCTTTAGGATATTCTACCCTCAAGGCAGGCAATACCGAAGTAAGAAAAATTAGTAATGTTCGAAATACCTACTTGCTATTTAATATTCTTTATAAAATTTGAGAATATGTATATTGTAGCATCCCCCAGGTACCATATCTTGAAAAACGTAATTTGAACTTATTTGCAATAATGCAAATTCAAGAACAAACCAATCGCTAAGTGATTTATCTTGACTTGACTGACAATAATGTCACTATTACTCAAATTAATTGCTGGATGAGGTAAGTGTTGCATCATGGGGGGCAGGAAAAAAATGAAACTCATCGGGTACAAAAGTTTGACTTTTTTAAGTGAAAGAACTTTATATTGTGATTATATAATCACCCGTCTGCCGCTCCCAAGTGGGCAACTTAACCCGGGGGCGGCCGTCAAAAATAGTCCAAAATGAAGAAAAACCTTCTCATAAGGTACATGCATGATTTTTTTTTTAGTTGTGTTCGGAAAATGTTCCACAATACATAAACCTATGGCAGACGGTTCAAAATGGTCGCCCTTTTAGAGCAGACGATCTCAAAATACCCAAAAATCTCTCGAAACCTCCTCATAAAGTACATACACATTTTTTTACTCAAATGAAAGCTCTTTTCGAGTAGATTTCAAATATTTATTCAAATTTTTGGCAGACGGTCATCTAACGAGAGCAGACGCAAATGAAATTACTCGTTACGTCTCACTTTAGCGCGTAACGCGCAATGCGGTAGAACGAGATCGGTGCTAACGTTCATAAACATAACAATTTAAATGTTGCGTTTCGTTTTATACCAACGCTTCTAGAGTGTGTATCTTGTTAATAAACAATATGTTTCAACAGTACAAACAAAAATATCACGAACGGAAACAAATTAATAATTTGTTATAAGAAAATGATTTAAAGGAAATAAAAATCAACAATTGTTTGTTGAAAAAACATTTAATGAAACAGTATAGTATATTGCACAATAAAAAATGTAACTAAGGGTTTAAACAAAAACTGAAAATAGTATAATACTAAAATTAAACAAAATAATTTATGTAAAACAAAAAACAAGAAATAAAATCTAAAATATGTAAAAGTAAACATTATAAATCGAAAAATTAATTGTTAATAAATTCAAAATAATAAGCTTAAAAATGTGTATTACAACATTAAAAGAGAACAATAAAATTTAAGTAAATATTTTTTGTACACATAACTTTCTGTGTCGATAAAATAAAAGAATGCAATAGAAAAAAAACAAATATCTTGATCTCATGTGATATTATTGTGTCTACAATTCTTCATCGCTAGATGACAGGTAAAGCTCCTCATCTTCGTTATCTAAGGCCTCAGAATTGGACGAAGTGGACGGTGTACATATTTCGTCCAGCGATGAAGGTGTTTGCGGACCTTCGAACCATTGTGGTTGATACTTGTCTCCAATAAGTACCCAACCGTTTTCTAAAGGGTTATAAAAACTTGGATGGCCCTTAGTTGGATTGTTCCATATAGCACAAGTTTGGTTTACTCTTTTTAGTTTACAATGCAAAACATCTTTACACGACGGCAGTAAACTACCATCAAATGTTTTCAGATTATCCAAAGGCCTATTTTTGTTTTTTGGTTTGTATGATTTCATAAATATTTCAAAGCGGGCTTCGTTTCTATCGTAAATGTTTGCTAAACCGTATATTTTACACAAAAAGTTTTCCATGCAAGTAATTTGTTCTTCTGTCAATTCAGGTTTATCACCAAACGAGCTCAGCACTGTCTGTGCTTCTTGGTCCTTTTCCAATAAATAAAAAGGTCTAATTTTTCCTTTCTTGGAAAAGGCCGCTGTGTAATCACAACCTGTAAAACAATGAAAAGCAGACAATGCTTTACACAGTTCTGGTCCTAGAGACTGGGCTAATGAATTAATGTCAATATATCGTAAAGTATTTTTTGACTGGACACCTACTTCCAAACAGACAAATTTTGTTGAAATATTATGTAAATTTCCAAGGACAATAACTAAAATATCGGCATCAGAAGTTCTTATTACTGCTTTGCTATCAGATGGCATTTTGGATAAATGGAAGACAATTCTGCTATCTGCTTCTTCATGCGTGCAATCTAAAGTACTCTCTACATTTCTATAAACATGATTATCTTCACAAAAGAACTTATAACAAATGTCTTCGCAATTAACAAACAGGTGTTTGTTACTCAAAATTGGTGCATAACAATCATTCCGCCAATTATCACAACAGAACTTCACCAGTGCTGTTTTGAAGTTGTCGTTTCTTAAGGTCTTTATGAAATCAGTTGGTATGTGTTGTTCTGGACCAGAAATTACAAAATTACTCGATCTGTTTAATACATTAGCTCGTTTTTCACGTTCAGCATCTTTAATAGACGGCGTTAAAAACTTATCGAAAACAAGGTCAATCCTGTTTGATTTGTATCGACAAATTTTACTAAGAACATGTTGAGCCAATTTTCCAAAAGTCACTGGCAATTCACCCAACAAATGCAATAAGAAAAATCCATCGATAATAATACAATCAGGATTATTGGGTGGATTGTCTTGGGCCCTTTTCTCAAGAATTTTTAAAAGAGTGGATTTGTCAGTTTGGTTCATCGTTCCATCGATATGGCACATAAATAGTGGTATTGGTGTTAACGGGAAAGATAAAAGATTCATAATATCTAATTGATTTTCCATCGACAAAAATAAAATTCTCCCCCATAGATCCCTTTCCATTTTAACTACTTTTACAGTTCCATCAGATTTCCTAATCATACTTTTATTCTCACAAGCAAACGTTGCTATATCTTGTTTATTTAATTTTGATTGAAATCTTAACGGATTGTCCGAACAGTCATTAATAAAATTGTTCCGTAGTTTCTCTCCAATAGAACCAATATTTAAAAGAAATTTTTTGGTTCTTTGTGATGTAGACTTTCCAGTGGATAAATTGAAAATTTCTTTCTTCTTTATGTTGTGATCAAATGGGTTGATATTTTGTTTGATGCCGTGAAGAAGTTTTGTAAGTGTCTTTTTTTATAACGTGGGGACGCAAACAATTACTTACGTCGTCCGTTTTGGACAGATCCAATTTGTCCAACAGTGTTATCAACGTAGTTCTTAAAGAATGGCTTACAGAAATTGAATTTGTAAAATTAGATATTCCAGTTAGCTTGTTCGCAGCATCTGCGTTTATTGTTTGTTCCAATGTTAGGTCTATTGGTGTTCGTGAAAAATCCTTATTTGTTCTTCTTATTCAAAATCCTCCATTTATTAAAGTTTCTTTAAATCCGGGATGAGTGTTGTCTACATTGATAAGATCGTCGTAATATCTTAAAATCCACCGCGAATAATTCTGATGATTCACAGAAAACATTAAAGATGCAATTTGTGGGAGTCAGTATACATACAGTTCAAAATCATTCGTTCTAATACTTCTCGAAAACTTAAACTTAAAACTTAAACACTTAAATAAAGTTTAACAAAGTTTATGTAGTTCATCCAATATTTAGCTGCTGCACCATGGTTTCCAAGTTCCGTTTGTAATGAGCCAGAATTGAGTAAGACAAATTAATTGTTATTTTAATAAAAATTATTAAGATAATGTTTAAATAATAATTCATTTTGTTCCAGTTCTAAATAAATGTAAATAATCAGCACTTTTGCGTGCGCACCGGTACCCCACTTTCACGATGTGCAGATACATTGCGACATTTCCTACCTAAAACCCCACTCATTCGCAAGGTTTATAAGCGAAAATTTTAACTTTTACTTTGGATTGTGTTTGTAGAACGCTTCTCTACAAACACTCTCTCTCTCCTGCCTGTCCGTTTGTAATAATTTATTATTACACCTGAAATTGTGTCTGTAGAACGCTTCTCTACAGATACTCTCCTGCCTGCCTGTTTTGTAATAATTTATTATTACACCTGAACTTCTATTTGTAGAACGCTTCTCTGCAAATACACTCTCCTGCCTGCCCGTTTGTAATAATTTATTATTACACCTGAAATTCTATTTGTTGAACGCTTCTCTTCAAACACACTCTCCTGCCTGCCTGTTTGTAATAATTTATTATTACACCTGAAATTCTCTATTCGAGAACATAACCGCCTGAACCGCTCTTAAATCAATTTCAATTGAATTAAACAGAATTCAAATGCTCCGAAGTATAACTAATTTTTACGAAAATAGTTATAATACCTAGAAATTCCTATTAACAAACCCTCCTTAAGAAAGTAATTGACGTCAAAGAGGTTTTGCGTATTATACTGATCTTAGGTAGATTGACTGGTTAACACCGGCGATCACCGGGATTATTATAGGGCTTCTTCTAGTAAATGGGGCTCTAAGCAACGTCTGGTTGCCCACTCACGCGCTATAACCTCAAAAACGGCAATTTACAAATCCCATCCTGAACCCCTGTATAATAGTTCTATGTATTCAAAGTATCCGTTACAACTTTGAATAAATAGAATCTCTAGAATTTGTTGATTTAGCTCGAGCTCCCTGCTTGGCTATCAACACTTATAATTTACTCCCTCTGTATATCACGAAAATGCACCTGACTATGAAATCCAAATTATTACCGAAAACCAAACCTGAATTGTGTAAAATATTAAATTTATACAACTAAAAGTAAATCTTTACGTTTTACTTCAAAAGTAAAAGAATTTCTATTTTACAATAAGAAATCCATTACATTAAATAGATTAAAGAAATTTATTTTTGCTTTAACAATTAAAACTTTAAGATAATTATTCTTAGAAAATAAAATCCCATTTCGCAACAAAGTACTCACATTCAATTAACGTGTAAAGAATCATCCTCTTCATACAAATAAAACGAAGGTCGCGTTACCTTTTAGTAGTGAATGAACTCTTATCAAATTTTCAACAACCCATTGTTGAAAATATTCCTGCATCATATGAACCATGGCAAACCTTAAATCGTAAATTCCATAACATTGAATAACCCCTTGTACCTATTAAATTGTATATAGTATTTATAGTTAATTAGAATTAGTCTTTCCCTTAGACCGTGTGTACAAACCCTAAAAATTAAACACATCACACGCAACCGTTGCCTAACACGAATTTGTATTAACACTAATCGTGTAATTATCAAATCGTGTGTAGGACCTGCTTTTCTCTAACCTGTTCTGTATTTCAAAACGTTACTTAAGCAATATAAGTAATAAAGAGCCAGTCCCTGAGAGAAATTTGAAATACGCCCTAACCTCGAATTTAACAAACATTGCCTTAAATGTAAAATAAAATAACCAGAATCAACTTACCTGTCTAAATCACAGTAATCCTCCTTTTTGAGTTGTACACACCCCTTGTATCTTTTTTCACCTGAACACATTATATTTGTTTTACAAAGAAACAAAACCAAAATTATTTTAATATTTTTTTGAACACTGCATTATAACGCGTTTGATTTACAGGAAATTTCCAAACCGACCACCGATTCACAGGCGACACCTGTACCTAACGCATAAATCGTTGGATTTACCGCCTACAAACTCGACAACGCCAGGCTCACGTTGGTGTACGGTGGGCTGCCCAAATACCAGGCGCTGAAACAGGATTATAAATTCATTTTCATTTTCCAGTATTGTTTAGTTTAAAAACTTAATTTTATTTTACCAGAATATTTTTTATTTATTATTTTTATAATTGAGAGTTTGTTTTAAATATATGTACAAAACCTGGGTAGGAAATTGTTTAACAGTTATATAAGTCTACAAAACCCACTTCCCAAAATTCCTGACTAGTCGAGATTAAAAAGAAATCCACATAGTGGTAATTAGTAAGATAATTCCTAAAAGAGACCTGCTCCAAAGAAGGATACTTACACGTTTGTTGGGAATAATTATCATAATCGTCTAAAAGTACTTTTAAGTGTAAAGTATTCACCAATGTAGTATCAGTACGATGTGTTTCTTGTAGGTCCCGTAATTCATTAATAATGTCATGTAATAGCAATTGTTTTGTTTCCAAAAAATTCTGAAAATGTAAAATTTGCAAGGCTGTTGCAAATAACACATGGATTCTTTTGCAACGATTGTAATGTGATCCACTTATAAATCCCCTCAATGATCCTGACGCTAATATTTCACATTCAGTCAGAATTGCAGGACCTCCAGATTCTTCTATGTATTTTCCTAGAGCTTTGAAAAAAGACATTTCAATATGAAAGGCACCAAGCTGAATGAAAATATTGTCATAAGTTGGCGATTCAGCATGTTGTATCTGATATGCTAATTTGGCAATTGCAAGATCATATGTGACAGATATGTACTGCAGTTGGCATTCTTCCGCACTTTTTTGTGCTGTTGTAAGTGTGTGTTCTACAACTGATAAGCTTGTTGGAGAAGCATTTATGGGTGGAAGATACCAAATTTTTTGCTGAGGTAAATTATCTTCAGTTCTAAAGTTATTCCATCCTGTCCAAAGTGGAATATTATTTGTATCCAATAGTGCTAACGAAATCATCCATAAATTGTCGAGCCTACGAATAAATTTTAAATTTTGTGGTTTCTTGGATATATCATTATCGACATTGATTGATTGGGTTTTTTGAAGCTTGGGTTTTTTATAATACGGTTCTATTTCCAAATCCGTAAGATTAAAAACTCTTCGTCTTTTCCTATTCATACTGTCGTTTGAAATATTGTTGCTGTTTGTGTTTTCATTTGTTGATATGTTTGTTTTATATTGATACAGAACACCACCGTATCATGCAAAGTATTCTTGCCGGTGAGAGTATCCACAAATCGATCATAATTATCGAATGCTACTGCAGTTCCTAGATTAGGTTCACGTGCAACGTCATCAGACATTAATGAACTGGTTTCTACAGACGAGTAGGTAAGTTCAGTCTCAAGTTCTTCAATTACTGAATAAGAAGCAGTGTGTCCCAACCTATTCAAAATATTTAATACTATTCGACTTCCTGTGAGACTTTTTATGACAAGTCCCAATTCCATGTGTTTAGATGGTTTAATTCGGCCATTTGTAGTGCAGTATATGACATCTTGAGATAGTGACTCAACTTTATTTAACTTAGAATTTGTCAGATATCGTCTTTTTGGTGATAACAGAAATTCAAAAAATTGTGTAATAGAATCAGAATATAACACCCCCCTTCAGCAATATGTTTCACTGTTAATTTATCTGACAAATTCCGATTGTCAACTGTCATAATATCTCTACGCAACTGAAAAGCTACATTTCGAAGATATCGTTCAAAAGTTTTATTTTTCGAGGTACATAGTTGAACTGCATTCATATATTGCATATCTTTCGGATACACAATAATTTCTCGTTTGTAGCGTGAAAACTGCAAATTCTCACCAAATATTTTTTTAATTTACGCTTAAGGTGAGTTGATGTGAAAGAATTTGTTAGTGAAGTTGATTGCCAGTGAGGTAGATTTTTGTTGAAAAATTGTACATATAACTGTATGTACAGATTATATATATATATATATATATATATATATATATATATATATCTTTTAAGAATACAGCGTCACATCTTTCTATAACATTCATATCCAAAAAATGTTTAATTTCAGCTATTATTTCTGCATGAAATTTTCTATTTAATACCCAAGAACTATCTTCTTTCTTTTCTTACAACATTTGTTAGATCGTTTCTGCTATTTTATGCGGCATATGGCATGATAATGAACTTCTTTAGCGATAAAATCTGTATCAATAATTTTCGTTAACATTTGGTGATCTTTCAAATTCGTGGCGTATTGTTTTACTTTTGACTCAAACGTTTTCGTAGCGCATGGGACTAAACCTAGTCTCTTCTTTTTTTATAGATATAACGTTTGTTGCAAAATATACAAATATTTGTAAAGATTCCTGTATTTTTATTTTTTAATGATAATTTATCTCTAGATCTAGTAGAAGGAATTTTATCGGAGGTTTCAACATTTTCTACCAACGAGGTTATGGAGGCTTGCACATCTGCATCAGATATGTGTGCCAGTTTTGCATTTTTTACAGCGGTAAATTTACAATTAGCACTGCATATGGTAACCCTCAAGATTATTTACAAAAACTGGTAATTTAATTTGATTATGCGGCATGCATAACTTTTTTCGTGCGCTTAGAACTCTTCAACATTTATTGAATGTTTCGTTTGTAAAGAGTTTTACTTCGGAATAGACGTCAGTAATGTGTATACAACATTTTGCCAAACGTTCTAAATCGCTCGTACTTGGCTGATTGATATCCATCACGCTGGAAAAAACAACACGTTTTGATCTCCAACTGATGAAAATTTAGGAAAATACGAGTGGTCAGAAAAGCATAGTAATTAAATTTTAAGTAAATATTGAAAATATATAATAATTTATTTGTTGTAATTAAAAGTAATTCATTGAAGTTTCACTTACCGACACTTAACCTGACGTGTGTGCACAAAAAAATACCACTCACCTACTGCTGTTTAAAAAACACACACACACAAGTTAATCGCACCCTGGACGTGTGCAAAGCAAAACATCCAAAAATTTCGATGAAATAGATCCCTTGTTCAGCGATCGTTCGATGACGTCAGACAACAATATTGCAGAATAATTTATTTTGATTGTTTTTTAGTCGGTGGTCGGTTTTGATTGTAAAATAATCCGATACAATGAATAGTGTTATTTTTATTTTCTGTTGTTTTAAAAGTTTTTGTTTAAAATACTTATGTACTATTTTTCTTTTTGATATTATTGTGTAATACTATACTGTTTCACTAAGTATTGTTTCAATAAACAGTACTTATTGTTGATTTTTACTCCCTTTAAATTATTTTATTACAACAAATTATTATTAATTTGTTTTCGTTCGTGATATTCTTGTTTCTTATAAGTAGGTAAGTACGTGCGTATAAGTAAATATGTTGATTATTTTTGTGTGTACTGTTGAAACATATTGTTTATTAACAAGATACACACTTTAGAAGCGTTGGTATAAAACGAAACGCAACATTTAAATTGTTATGTTTATGAACGTTAGCACCGATCTCGTTCTACCGCATTGCGAGTTACGCGCTAAAGTGAGACGTAACGAGTAATTTCATTTGCGTATGCTCTCGTTAGATGACCGTCTGCCAAAAATTTGAGTAAATATTTGAAATCTGCTCGAAAAGAGCTTTCATTTGAGTAAAAAAATGTGTATGTACTTTATGAGGAGGTTGCGAGAGATTTTTGGATATTTTGAGATCGCCTGCTCTAAAAGGGCGACCATTTTGAACCGTCTGCCATAGGTTTTTGTATCCTGGAACATTTTCCGAACACAACTAAAAAAAAATCATGCATGTACCTTATGAGAAGGTTTTTCTTCATTTTGGACAATTTTTGACGGCCGCCCCCGGGTTAAGTTGCCCACTTGGGAGCGGCAGACGGGTGGTTATATAATCACAATATAAAGTTCTTTCACTTAAAAAAGTCAAACCTTTTGTACCCGATGAGGCGGTATTTTTTCCTGCTGGCTCTCGGACTAATATATATACTCCCGAGAAACCACCCCTGTTTTTCAAAAGTAATAAAAAAAGCAAGAAACATTAATTTCCGTTGGAACAGTTTCACATTAATTATTGCACATCTTAATTTTAAAAATATGCATTTGTTCGTAAGAAACCCTGCATTTCTCTCTCGAGTTTTAACAAAGATATCTTTTGATCGCGGTCTGTACCGCCACAATTAATTATTAGATCTATGAGATTTTTACATCAAGAGCGCGCATAAGAAATTCCAAGGATTCGTTACGCCCCTTCAGTAAATCATTTTTAAGCGTGCACCGGCCACTCACCCCCCAACATTTTTTACAACCCTAGACAAATATCAGTTACAAACAATCCCAAATTCCTTACATAAAAAAATATGAATTAAATATTTTGAAAACATTAGCAAATTACGAAGTGAAATTAAAAATTCCACTAATTATCTTTTCTATCGTGGCAACAATGGTGATTTGACAAACGTTTATTATAATAATAAAATTTTCGCGGTCCGCCACCTACAATATTGATCCGATAATAATCACTGTGCCATTGGTATTTTATTATAGATATAAGATATTTCTCATAATTACATCCTAATTACCTTCCCAATACTTAAGTTATTGAAAAAGGATTCCCTCTGTTAAAATTACGATAATAAATGTTAACTAATTATTTAAAAAATAGGTTTCAAATGAGCTAATGAATTCATTAAAATTTTGTTTTTCAAGTGATCAATAACGTGTTGAGTTCTCTTGAACGTGCCCATTTATTAAAATGGAAAGTAAGCATTTACGTGAAAACTGGTTCTTCTAATAACCACCACGTGGAAGGATCTGTAGAGTTACGCATACATTTTGTATTGCTCCTTTCTCTCCCCCACATTGTGACGTCACTCAGGGGCATAATGTGCGCTAAATTTAAATCTAGTGACTTTAGCCAACTTCTCGTATGAAGGAGTTTAAGAATACTGTATGCTTCAATATATTTTCGGGGATAATGTAACTAGTGCTATGGTTATCATCGGTGATAACACGAGTACGAAGCACGAGTTCTATCTTTTGAAGGTTTTAACGAACGTTATCATCAATAATAAGCATAGCACGAGTTATATTTAGGAACGAATACGATGAATATTTTTAATGAAATATGTATGTAAAAGTGAATATGACCGAACAACTTTCATTAATGATGTATTTATTACAGTGCATGTTTTTTACATTTACAATAGAATTTTGGTATTATAAGATTTGCTATTATCAGTAGTAATATCACAAGAGAGTGAGAATAAATTGAAAATAATTTTACAGATTTTCGAAAACCTGTTGCCAGGCAATATACACGAGAGCTAGGGTGGTTATTGCCAAATGGCAAGAGGATAGAGAAAATATGGAGAATTATTTGCCAATTTATCGAATATGTGTGGTATTCGTTGGATTATTTTTGACGTTACAATTAGAAACACGTTTTTAATATTATATTCTTATTTTAACAAATTAAGGTTTCTGAACTTTCAAATTGATGACAGAAATCAAATCAAAAAATATGTTGTCATTCAATAAAACAAAATACTTAAAATTATTCACGCGGTAATAATGTAGCTGGATTATTTCCGCTATAATAATGTTTTGATTGGGTAAAACGTACGCACTTGAGTTAATTTGAAAGTTCTATTGGTTCTTAGACACGTCAAAAAATAATCTATATTATATTCGATCGTAATCTTTAATCCTAGGTAAAGGGAAAAAGTTGTCGTAACATGAGACAGCAATCTGTCACGATATTTAACATCTTTAAAACCATAATTCTGAATGTTTATTACTATTCTACATGAATAAAATGAGAATCTAAAGATAAAAAGTGTATTTAGTAATGAAATGACAAATGGAGAAACTATCAAAAATGTTTTTTGCAATTATACAGGCGGTGTAAGGGCACATCAGAGGAAATGTTTCCTGATGGGGTTCAATAACGATGGTATAGATTTCCAAGATGTTCGTTAACTCTGTGGAATATATATATATATATATATATATATATATATATATATATATATATATATATATATATATATATATAGAAAGAACCAATGACATAGGAGACAACTCACCCCAATCAACCCCCTACGCCCCACCTACCCCAACTAAAAAAAATTAAATAGCGAACCCCTACTTGTAATACATCATTGGAAATCCTGTAAAAAATGCTATCCAGTGGTATAAATAAAAATTATACAGGGTGTATTATATTATTTCAGTCATTTTTATAAATGAACACAAATCTCTTTTCAGAAATAACACTATACTATTTTATTTCAAAAAAGTACATCAATATTCACTAAAAGGTTTTGTTGAACTACAAATTTTGTAAAAATATTAATTAATGAAGAAAATTTTCAAAGTGGGTTCCGTTGTTTTGTAAACAATAATGCAGCCTGTTTTCAAATTCTTCACGAACTTTGATACATGTTGTTCTGGTAATAGCCCGACGTACTTGAGTAATTCTTTCCCGCAACTCCTCAAGTGACGCAGGTTAGGTTTTGTAAACAACTGACTTGACGTAACCCCAAAGAAAAAATCTGGTGGCGGAAATTCTGGTGACCTCGGTGGCCATTCAAGTATAATTTTTATTTATACCACTGCATTTTTTACAGGCTTTCCAATGATGTATTACAAGTAGGGGTTCGCTATTTAAATTTTTTTAGTTAAGGTAGGTGGGGCGTAGGGGGTTAATTTGGGTGAGTTGTCTCCTATGTCATTTTGGTTCCCCCTTTCTACCGTAGAAACGGTTTAAAGAATTTTTTGATATCATCATTTATTCATGAGATATAGTCTATTGTAAGTTTTAAATTGTATATATATATATATATATATATATATATATATATATATATATATATCGAGGAATAAAACGTGACTAAAATTCACGAAAAAGCAAAAGTTTCAATTAGTGATTTCATGTAAGGGTGAAATGAATATTAATTATGACCGTTTCAGCAGAATTATTTTAAATTTGTTGAAAATCAAAAAAAAATTATTGTAATGGGTGTTTCAAGTTCTACGTATAGATTTCACGCAAACAATAAGAAATGTAAGCCATTTTTACAAACTTACCGTTGTTTATATTACAAATATCAGCATCTCTACCATATGCCAGAATTCACTGTCTTTGGAAAATAAAAAAATAATATCTCAACCCTGGTATCTCAGTTTTAGATCGGTTTGGGTAACCTTTAACATAGCACGAAGGCACATTTTACGCACTCAGAAACAACACAACACAACAATTAAATCAATGAAATGAATTGTAAGTTATTTTTACACTTTGGTCAGTTACATTAGTGCTTCTTATATTGGCGACACTTTACATTCTCGACGCTAAATTTAAAATAAGTGCCCGTGAGTGACGTCGTACGCGGCTTTGATGAATTTGGGACGGCTAAACGCTACACCTATAGATCCGTCCACCATAGTTGCGATGTTATCACAACGGTGCTACGCTCCAACCTAGCTTTTTATTAATGCATAACTACATAAATACATATAGAGAGAACATATTCATTAAAATGCATGAAGAAATTGACGTAGTATATGCTATGATTGGTTAGTATTGGAAATTCGTTACTTTAATTGGTGGCCATGTGTAATCAGATTATTAACCTACTTGGGTCCAGTGGAATATTTATAAAAAGAGAAACATCTAAAGAAAAACATAATCTCTAAGTAACTGAAATTCACTAAAAATGCAAAACTAAATGAATCTTTAATATTATAATTGGAATGTTTATTTAGAGGTAAAATAAGTTTAATAGTTGCCATTTGAACAAATTAATAAAAATGAAATGATTGGACTGAAAGGTATGTTATCTTTATAAATATTTGACAAACCATGGAGTTGTGGAGACATACCTACTATTATACACTATTAACAATTTCTTGGCTGTTATGTAATTATTATTATGTAAACACGAAATTAATTTATTACTTTTTGTTTGCATAGTAGATATTAGATCACGGTTAAGTAAGTTATAAGTTTGTGGTTTGCACAAATTCAGAAAGATAACATACCTTTAAAGCCAATTTGTTGTCCAAATGGTTAATTATTAAACTATCTTCAGAATTACGTAACAATTCAAACAACAATATTAAATGTTCATTTCATTTTGTAAGTATTTGTAATGAATTTCAGTTACTAGAGATCATATCGTTTTTTTCTTTAGACGTAGCTTCTCTTTTACCAATATTCCACTAGACCTAAGTTTAAAATTAATTACTGATAAGTGGTGAATTACACCATTCTTTTATGATATTCCATTGAATACATTTGGTGAAATTGAAGTTTATTCACAGTGATAGTCATTTACATTTAATGGAAAATTTTATTCGCAAATATTTGGGACTCTGGTCAGCTCTCCTGTTGGTTCTATTTAAGCCTAAGTAGTATTAGATGACTTATTAGATACATGTTCACAAGAACTTAACATTAAATTTTCATTTATTAAAAAATATGTTGATGAGTTAATTTATAGACATAATTTATATTGTTTTAAGTGATTTTAACTATTATCATCAATAATAAACATCAAACATCATTGTTTTGGGGGTGATTTTTCTTAATTCCTTGGCAATTACCATGACTCCTTCTGTGCAATCCATTAGATTCAATAACCTCACGCATTGAGCCTTTGATAAATACCGAACCTAGTACTTGTGCTTTGCGAATTCGTGGCTAATGGCTTGTCTCAAACATAACCCACTGTTGAGAAAATTAGATGTGTTCCTTTTCTGGATAGTGAATGGTAATAAAAATATTTTACACTGGTACTTTAAACCGCAAACTCTGGAACTTTATATTGAAAAAAAACTATTATTTTAGCTTCAAAATACAAAATTCATAAAATAGCCCATCCCTCCGTACTACAAAAGAAGTTAACCAACATTTTTAAAAAAATGATTACTCAAAACCTTTTCTTAACAAATTAACTTCCCAACACAACTGTAATGAAGAAATCCGAAATAAAACTGAAGATATGAGAAAACCTACAAAACTGTAACCACATAACTGATTTTAATAATTTAAATTTTGGGTTTCTAATGATTATTAAAAAGATTATTATTAGAAATGATTTATATATATATATATATATATATATATATATATATATATATATATATATATATATATATATATATATATATATATATATATATATATATATATATATATATATATATATATAGTGCGTTCAATATAATCGGACGCACTCAATAACTCTTTTGTATTGCGTTTCACAAGAAAGTGTTTAAATAGTTTTTCATTCATCTACAAATAATCTATTAAGTGCTTGGTTTAGATAATTTTTTAAGCTTCCGGTTTGACCGGAAGCGCACATAATTTTATTTTTTTAAATCATACTGTATATATATTTTTGCATTTGTGCATTGCTTATTTTTTTCTCAATATATACGTATAAAATTCTTATAGGGTTTTATAAAAAAAAATTAGAGAAAAATGCCATCGAAAGTTTTTCAATTTTATTATGCGATTAAAAGAATCAAACAAAACCGTAGGCAGCGTACGTCAACAAAATCGCATCGCAATTGTTTTTTCGTTTATTGCAATTGACAATCAGATAAAAGTTTAATTTGATTTCAATCGATATAATTGTTTAAAATGAATAACAGTGAAAAAGTTGACCTGTTGTTAATTTTCGGTGAATGTAAACGTAATTCTCGACGAGCGGTAGAATTATACGCACAAAGATATCCCAGTAGACACCATTCTTCCGAAAGTCACATACGAAAAATTGAACAATCGCTTAGAATGCGTGGAACATTACCAGGAGTAAATTATCAGAATTTAGAACAACAAAGAAATGTTTTGACCGAAGATATTGAAGTACAAATATTGGATTATTTTGGAGTAAATCCACGGTCATCTATTGGACATGTAGCGCAAGAAGTAGGTGTATCAGTTGGCTCAATTCACAGGACATTAAAAAAAATCAAAATGCTGCCGTATAAAGTCGATTTGGTTCAACACTTGCGGCCTCAAGACTCTGTACGGAGATTAACTTTGATTGCATGGATAGTTGAGCAATGTGATCACAATCCATTATTTTTAGATCATATTTTATGGACAGATGAATTCAAGCTTACAAATAATGGAGTTATTAATAAACAAAACAATCGTTATTGGTCTGACGAAAATCCTCATTGGTCAATGGAAACTAATCATCAAACCGTATGGGGTACTAATGTTTGGTGCAGTTTAATTGGAAACCAATTACTAGGGCCTTATTTCTATGATGGTAATCTAAACGCCAATAGGTATCTTGAATTTTTAGATAACGTGCTACCAACAATGTTCGATGAGTTTCCTCTACTTCTGTGACTTTCCGGCAAGATGGAGCTCCAGCTCATAACGCGTTGATAGCAAAAAAATATCTTAACTAAACGTTCAATGAACGATGGATAGGAACTAACTGCCCGGTAGAATGGCCTGCGAGATCACCGTTAGACTTTTTCTTGTGGGGTCATTTAAAAACAGTGGTGTATGCCGATCCACATGTTATAGACTTAAAGAATAAAATTACAGCTGCATGTGTTAATTTAACTACGCAGCAAATCAAAAAAGCAACTAACCATGAACTCAGGCGACAATTAGAAGCATGTCTAGAACAGAATGGTGGCAACTTTGAACAATTTATTCGCTAATTTTAACTGATTTTGTTTAATTTTTCTAACCATATAATAAAACTGAAAAGCTTTCGATGGCATTTTCTCTAATTTTGTTTTATGTATATATATATATATATATATATATATATATATATATATAATATATATATATATATATATATATATATATATATATATATATATATATATATATATATATATATATATATATATATATAGTAGTCCAACAATTATCAATTGTACAGGGTAAGAATGCGAGGTACTGTATCTGGGAAACTATCCATCGTAGAGGCTTGCGCAAAAAAAAGTTATTACTAAACGGCCAATACAAAAACCTGGAAAATATTTTCATGCTTCTAAAATGGCCGTTAGGGAGCGTAACTGCAATCTTGAATCTAAAAAAGTGGCGTTTCTGTGAATTCTGCTATATTAATCTAATAAAAAAATAACTGATCTTTGAAGTCGAGAATAATCTGAACTTTTTTTGGCACTTTTTGACGTATCTATATATTCAGAGGTTTCCTTAAACCCCACGTATCTTCGAAAGGGCTAATCCGATTTTAACAAACTTGGGCGCGTTGAAAAGAGCTTTTCTTGGGCTACAAATGTTAAAATAATTGAAGTTTCGTTAGTTTCACATGTCGCCGCTAGAGGACTTTGTTCGACATTCCGACAGAAACGGTTAATTTTCGCAAAAAAATTAAATGCACTAGTATGACTTTTTTCATGAACAAGTAGCTAAATGATGCCTAAACAAGCTCGCGAAAACCGCATCACGATATCTTGTTCCTAACCTAAAATATCGGCCAAAGAAAACTTTATACGAAAATCCCTTAAATTTTTACTTTTTTTTAACTATATTTTTCTGGAACTGTTTCTATTATGTAAGTTGTGGCCCTAAAAAGGACCGATTTAAATGAGGAAGGTTTTTAATGCCCCGTAGTAATGATAATATTTTTAAGACAAAAGGCTAAAATATGTGTGATATATATATATATATATATATATATATATATATATATATATATACTGGCCCATCCTTATACTTTGTCCTGCACTTGAGATTTCTAAACTTACCAATAATATGCGTTTTTGTGCAATAATTTATGTCGCCTTAATAACATATATTCCGAATATGAACTTATTCGGGCCATTCATACAATATTTGGCCACCAATGCCTCCTATTGGGATGGTCAATATCCATAAACCTAATGGGGACGAAGACAAACCTACGTTCCAAATATGAGGTGAATTGGCCTAACGGTGTGGCCAGTTAGTGGCTTACAAACAGACGCACATAATATATGTATATACCGGGTGGCCAAAGCGTCACGCGACGTAAGATTGTGGCTTCGCTGTTGATTTTTCATTAAAATCATTTATACAAAAGTTATGTGGTCCCAATACGTGCACAATTTAAAAATATTTTAGCACTTACAGGGTGATTCGTAAAAGTATTTCATTACATTTTTGGATAGCCTAATGAATAAACTTTTCAACGATGTATACATTTGTACATATGAAATGCAACGTTGCCATGTTACTTAACAAAAATGTATTTTGTTCCTGAATGTAAGGTTAGCAATAAAAATTTATTTTTAGTTTATTATCTAAGTTGAGACAAATTAGTTCAGGGATATAATTAAGCTAGGTATAGGCTTTGAAAAGTTGTAAACGTTTTATTGATATATTGAATAGGAGAGAGAGTGAAATTTTAGCATTTTCAACGTACATCAATTCTCTTATTTCAAATGGGACACCCTGTATATTTTGACATGGGCGAATAGTACTCTTAAAGGTCTAGCTTTTATCTAAATACATTGATACCGCTAAAATTTATAGTTTTTAGAATATTTCCATTTTTTTTATTTTTCTATAATTATTTTATAACGTAACGATTTAATAGAGTGCCGTGATTTAAAAACAATAAAACAAAATTTTAATATGTCAATTGTTTACTTACTTCTAGAATTTATAAACAAAAACTTCCCGTTGCCAGTTGTCCAGATGAACGAATTCCTGAAAATTTAAAAAGTAGATTTGAGGAAACAGGATCGATTGCATATAAAAAGAACAATTGTCCAAAACCTGTAAACAACGAGGAATCTCAACTAGTGGTGCTTCAAGCTATACAAGAAAACCCTCAAATAAGTATTACAAAAATTGCAGTGGAACATGATTTACAGAAATAAAAAATACACAATATAATTAATGAATACAAATACAATCCATGCAAGATCCAACTTCACGAGGCATTGGATGAACATGATTTTGAAAATATATTAAATAACTGTCGTTGGGGATTGCAACAACCACATAATTTTTTTAATACAGTTATGGTGACAGACGAATCTACTTTTCATAACAATTATTTTGTAATAGACATAATTGTCATTATTAGGCCATGGAAAATCCACATATAATTATATACAGAAACAATCAGCATTGATGGAGTCTCAATGTTTGGGCTGGTATTATTTGAAACAGATTATTAGAACCCTCCCATGAATTGAAGAGAACATCCCATTCGCTAATGAGGAAATATGGTTCCAACAAGATGGCGCTCCTGCACATTCGGCGCCTGATCAGGTGGTCAGCTAGATCACCCGATCTGACTTTCATGGATTATTTTTTATGGGGCTACATTAAAAATGAAATTTACGGAATATCGCCGACTACTGGAGAAAATATAAGGGAAAGAATTCAACAAGCGTTTCATAATGTAACCCAACAAATGTTGCATAATTTACAACATTCCTACAGAAAACGATTGAATCAGTGCATTGAGAAAAGAGGAGGCTTCTTTGAACCTTATTAATAATTTTTTTAAGTGCACATTTGCATATGTTTGACTTACCTACTCCTTGTTCTTGTTAATTGTTTGTTTATTATATCAATATTACATTATTTAATTTATTGTTAAAAATATTTAATAAAATTAATTATTACTATTACTAATCTGATATTGTGACTTAAAATCATGGCACTCTATTAAATCGTTCCATTATAAAATAATTATAGAAAAATTAAAAAAAAGGAAATATTTTAAAAACTATACATTTTAGCGGTATCAATGTATTTAGATAAAAGTTAGGTCTTTAAGAGTACTATTCACCCATATCAAAATATACACGGTGTTATATTTGAAATAAGAGAATTGATGTACGTTGAACATGCTAAAGTTTCACACGGAGCCATCTCTCCCTTATTCAATATATCAATAAATCGTTTACATCCTTTCAAAGTCTATACCTAGCTTAATTATATCTCTGAATTAATTTGTCTTAACTTAGATAATAAACCAAGAATTAATTTTTATTGTTAACCTTACATTCAGGAAAAAAAATACATTTTTGTTAAATAACATGGAAACGTTGCATTTTATATATACAAATGTAACACCGTTGAAAAGCTTATTATTAGGCAATCCAAAAATGTAAGATATACAGGGTGTTCCCTTTAAAATAAAAAAGTTGATACCCTCACTACTTTTACGAATCATCCTGTAGGTGCTAAAATATTTTTGTGATGTGCACGTATTGGAACCATTTAACTGTCGTGTAAGTGATTTTAATGTAAAATCAACAGCGAAGCCACACTCTTCGCGCGTGATTTATATATATATATATATATATATATATATATATATATATATATATATATATATATATATATATATATATATATATATATATATATATAAAAGGTGATTCTAAATTAACGTGAAGTGTTTTACAAAGATTAAGAGGGTTTTTCATATAAATTTTTGTTCAAAACCATTTTCCCTCCAAGTTATAACCCCTTAAAGTTAGGGGAAAATTGTTTTCATTTAATATCTCTACTATGGAAGAATTTAGAAGAATGAAATTTTGGCGGATTGTTGCTAACAAAATGATACTCATTGGCGGTTTTTGTAACCCTGCAATGCTTATACAGGAGGGAAAAAAACAACCCTTGTAATATTTTGCCTCAGAAATTTTGAGTGCATCTACATTTTCCTACTTAAAAAATTGATTTAGAAAGACGGATTCAAACTGCAACTTTTTTATGTCTTGACTATTTCTTGCAAAATTGTTAGTTTGATCACAAAAAAAAAAAAATGTTACTCATTCCTTTTTCACACAAATTCAGAGAGGTTATTGTTTGTTAAAAAAATAAAGTAGGCCGATGCCAAATAATGTCATAATAATAAATAGCTTTATTGCTTTAGTTTTGTGGAGACTTTTATAAATACTTAATACGGTTTGCACAACTAAACATAATGTTATAAATAAAATGGCATCTGTATTTAATCCAAAGTTTAAGAAAAAACACGGAGAAAACCACGACAATGAAACTATTGGACAGTATGACATTCTTTGACACCGGCCTACTTCATTTTTGTGACAAAAATGACCTCTCTGAATTTATGTGACCAAGGAATGAATAATATTTTATGTTTTTTATGATCAAAATAATAATTTTATAAGAAATAATTAAGACGTAAAAAAAAAGTTGCGGTTTGAATCTGTCTTTCTAAGTCAATTTTTGAGTAGGAAAAATTCTGAGGCAAAACCATTACAAGGGTTGATTTTTTTACTCCTTGTAGTGGAAAACTGCCAAAAATGTCATTTTAGTAGCATCAATTTATCTACCAAATCTCATTCCATATATATATATATATATATATATATATATATATATATATGCTAAACAGAATTTCAGTTATTTTATGCAATTAGATATTAATCTGTACCCAAAAATCGAACAAGAAGAGAGCAATTGACAAATCTCTGTCATTTATAAATTCTGTAATACATTTTGGATATATTCTATATTCCAATTGTGACACATGCGTAATCTGTATGCGCATAATTTTATTAATATCTAATTGCATAAAATATTTTTAATATGTAATAGTACTTGATGTTCTGATCAAAAGTCTTCATGGGCCCAATTCTATCTTATGGCTAGTTTTCCATATACAGGGCGTTGAAGTTCAATATCCCAAAATTTTTAAAATGCGTACCAAACAGTCGTTTTTAAATATTTTTGAAAGTTTTTGGCTGATATATGTAGCCAAAATACACACTTAATGATCAAAATAAAAATATTGATAGTTACAGAGCGATTCAAGCTGTCACAGACCTTTTTTTGATAAAGCATGTATTTTTACATTGCAAATATAGCGTAAAATAACATTTAAAAAAAAGTTTTGATTATTTGATATAGTGTACATCTCCATATCCTCGTTCAAAATTCCTAATGGTAAAATTATATCATATAGCTACTTTTCGAGATATTAAACGTTTAGTCTATAAAATACCAATCTTTATGGTAACAAAAAATAACTACAAAATAAGGGAAACGTTACAAATTATTTATTTGCACATGCCTTGGATTATGGTACTATTTTACTGTTTAAAGGTAGACTAAAAGAGTCATACTTACAGGGTGATCCCACTTGTAAAATGACTAAATCCACAAATCCAAAACAGATGCTAAATAATACAAACCAGGTACATATTACCTACTTATTTTATAATAAAAAAAAGGTTTAAAGTTTAGATCAGATTATGCACTCGTATTTACCTATATAGTAGATGCAGAAAGGACTGTTCACTTGATCGGATTACAGGTAAGTCGAACTGTGACATATTTGAGTTTTTCTTGTTGAACCTAAAATTTAGATGTTAAGATCGTTTCTACACCTACCGTAAGGTATAGCTTTTGGCGTGTTTTTTTTAAGTGGTATCACCTGTACGCCTATTCCACGGATATTTATTGCAATTGTTAAAGCTATGGGAAAAAACTGTAGTTACTTTATGAGGCAACCACTCATAAATTAAATTAAAGGATTAACGAGTAAATGAATGACTCAATTGAAAAAAACGTGATAACGTCAAGAATAAAGTAAAATTGAAATATTTAACGGTGGTTTCACTTTAAATATCTTCTATTATGGGGCCGAGAACAAAATGGTAATAAATGGTATTCAGCAACCTCAACACAATCTAGTAGTCGTGTTGATGGAAATATTATATTATTCAGGTGTCTATCATATCCAAAAACCACAAAATCGTTGCAATATGTGCACAAGTATTTAAAGTTCTCGCACCGAACGGACACCAGTAGTAGCAGAAAACTGGAGGATTGTCTTCATTAGGTGCCTCTGCGTATGCCAACCACAACATAACTTATTTGCGTTTCTAAATCTAGAGTAGATTCTAAAACGTAGAAAATTGGGTTCGTCTTTTAGATAATTGATATCTAACCGAGGAAATTCAGGAATATGCATATTATTTAGTCTCTGCCAGCGACCATGTCTTAAAGCTAGATTTTCAGGTTCAACGCGTGTTTGGATAACATTTACCTCATCTAGTTTATGTAGCATTTGAGTTGCCATCTCAATTGTTCCCGGTATATTTATTATTGAATGAAACTTATTTATTAATTCACCAACAATTTGATAAAAATCACACAAGTTGGCAGCATGATGCGTAGATATACATCCTTTTAAAAACTTAAAAATATACTTAAAATGTCCATTTCTGGATTCTATAACCCAACACGTTTTAATTATCAGTCTTACTTTGTTAGCATCACTAGTAGATAATTGACATTGGTGGCGTGGAAGTAAAGGTGGCATATAAGAAATGAGGCCCAGATCTTCAAATGTAGCAATGGCGTCTCTGTAACTTCTATCTACTATTATTACATCTCCGTCTTCAAACTAGTTTCTCATTCCATCAATATCATTTTGTAAAACCTGCCGTAAAATCGCAGCATCGTTATTTCGTGCGTAAGAAAAATAGGGACCGTTAACTGCTAGAATGTATCCATCAGAAGCTACTATAATTTCTGGCTTAACTAAATGCTTCTTCCTAAACGAGCAATGTGACTGACGTAATATACTAAAGCTACTGCTCTTCTCAATGGAGTTATATGTACAGTCTAGATACCTAGTGTAGAGTTATAGAGCCTATTTACAAAGTGGGATACATGATTGATTATAAAATTGTCCCTGGTTATTGATCTGAATCCGATGTTGTTAGTTACAAATCCTTGCATAAGTGAGAGCCGAACATTAGAGCAAGTAAATCTTTTTGTCTAATATTTCTTATATTACCATATCGTTCAGTTTGTTCACACAACGCATACAGTTCTTGAAAAATTTTTTTAAGAGCGACTTACGATGGGTTCAAATAAAGAAATTTTTTTTTAACATGGCAACTTATAGAGAATCACGAGAGAATCTTGTTTCAATTGTTATCATGCAATTTTAGAGGACCTCAGATAGATTGAAAATAAAACAAAAGATATAATGTTAGAAAAATATCAACAGAGAGCAGAGCAAATATTTTTCTGTCAAATATTTTTCGATTTTCTAATATTTATGTACCTCATCATTTGAAGAAATTCATCTTGATATTTCAGATTTATTTGGACTTCATCTTCATTGTTTAATTTATGCTTATTATTATCAAATGTGTCCTTATAAAGTATCCTACGGTTTTCAAAAATTACCACAAACGTGATCATTCTACAATAATATCAGTGGAATAGTTCTGGAGCGCTTACCACTTAAAAAATGCGCCTAAGGCTCTATCTTACCTACATCTAAATTACAGGTTCAATAAAAAAAAAGTCAAATATGTCACAGTTCGACTTACCTGTAAAATACGATCAAGTCAAAAGTCCTTTCTGCATCTACCAAGTAGGTAAATACAAGTGCATATTATAATTTTTCAATTTTATTTCCAAACTTTAAACCTTTTTTGTAATGGAGTATTGAATGGCCTTGTATTATATGTAAAACCCAATTAATAACCCATATTGAAGCATAATATTCTTTTTATTACAATAATATGTACCTAGTTTCTATTATTTAGCATCTGTTTTGGATTTGTGGATCATCTTACAAGTGGAATCACCCTGTAAGTATGACTCCTTTAGTCTACCTTTAAACAGTAAAATAGTACCATAATCTAACGCAGTATGCGAAAATAAATAATTTATAACATTTCCCTTATTTTGTAATTATTATTTGTTACTATAAAAATTGTTATTTTATAGACTAAACGTTTAATACCTCGAAAAGTAGCCACAGGATATAATATTACTATCAGGAATTTTGAACGAGGATATCGAGATGTACACTATATCAAATATTCAGAAACTTTGACCGAACTTTTTTTTAATGCTATTTTACGCTATATTTGCAATGTAAAAATACATGCTTTATACAAAAAAAGTATGTGACAGCTTGAATCGCCCCGTGATTAACAATATTTTTATTTTGATCATTAAGTGTGTATTTTGGGTACATATATCAGCCAGAAACTTTCAAAAATATTTAAAAGGGACTTTTTGGTATTTTAAAAATTTCAGGATCTTGAACTTCAACGCCCTGTATATCGAAAACTAGTCATAAGATAGAATTGGGCCCATGAAGACTTTTGATCAGAACATCAAGTACTTATTACATATCAAAAATTCAGACAATTTGACGGTGCTCTCGTTTGCATAAGAAGAGTGCGTGGTCTTTTGTCGTTTATTATGATAACTGGTATTTTGCAATTTCATACATATATTTTAAATTTCGTATTTTACGTATTTCACATCTAAAACACCACTTTCGAAAGGGCAGAAATTGTGTCATTACCTTCAAGTCCCGAACGCACACGCACACGCGCACGCACACGCACACTCACACGCACACGCACACGCACACGCACACGCACACGCACACGCACACGCACACGCACACGCACACGCACACGCACACGCACACGCACACGCACACGCACACGCAGACGCACACGCACACGGACATCTTGGCGGAACTTTGGCAAACCTTGAAGTTTTCTTCAAATCCTGCATACGGGAGGTCTTCGTTTGCGGTTTGGCAATTACGCAAAAAAGGAAAAGGCCACGTATTTCATTCCCTCCCCAAGGTATCCGGCGGGCTGCTTAAACGTTCCAAGCTCCTTCAGCCACAATCATGGATTCCCAGCATACATACATACATTACGTATATATGCATGGTAGGATTAAGGATGTGTGTGCTCAGTATATGATCGGAAGGAACGGAGTTAGGGTTCTGAGGTGGAAAGTGCTACCCCAGCATTCGACAAAGTAGCCGCACATGGTCTACATATACGCAGTGACCCCCTGAAAAAACCTCATACAAGGTAGACGGCAACGGTAATCGTACCCGTTACCTTACTAATGCTAAGCAGGTCGTGTCACCACTACTCTACTAGTTCGGTACAAATTATTCGAATAATACAGCCTAAATATTAATTATCTATAATTGAGTGATAAAATATAAACACTCTTCGAGATCAATATCGCGTTTTAACATCATTTTCGCCTATAACACAATTGCCTTGATTTAGAGAATGAACTATATATTCGTAGCATCATACGAACACGCTTTATTAAACAGAAAGAAAGTCTTTGTTCAGTAAAATAAATAAACAGTTTTACAGTATTCATAATATGCAACAGGTGTATTATCACAACTCATGAGATATAAAGCATTACGGTGATTGGTTGTAAGCGTTAACAATACGTTTAAAGTCCATTAGGTTTGTTACGGTTCATTATTCATTTCATTTTATATGACGTGTGATTAATGTTAAGATATTATATTGTATTTAACCGAAATCTTACATTAATTGGGATTGAACTTGCTGTATCTTGTACAATTTATGCTAAATTTTGCATATAATCAAAGAACTTTGTAAATCATGAGGGTTAGGTAGAAAAAGTTTTGGAGCCTTTACTTGCTTAGTAAGTACTTTGCAACGTAACACCAAGATTAGCAAGAAATTTCTCTATTTGGAGTCATCTTTAATATTTTTGGATGTTGCTTTGTAGAGACGCTTCGGTGATGAGAAAAATACGGTTATCGGTGTCCCCAAAGTTAGTCACTCTCACTCTGTATCTGTAATTTAAAAATAACTGATTTATGTTCGACAAACTACAAACGCTTTGAGTAAATTATCTCTGGTGCAAGAATATACGCTCAATAACAATTAGTTTTTTGTAGTTGTCGTGCTTTAATTTTAATTTCTTCTTTATTAATGCTTTTTTTGCGTAATTTATCAATCAAGCAAATATATTTATTGAAGTGCGGATAAACTGTCATATTATTTGCACATATCACACTGCGGATATTCTCCATGAACTGTTATTTTATGAGGAAAAGAATGAAAGTACTGATTAATATTCATTCAGAAATTACTTTCAAAGAAACAAGATCAGAAATGCTAGGCGTCCGATATATCCAAAACATATTTACTAATTATAATTAAAATTGTGCTTAAAATTTCTTACGTGTTGTTCCCAAGTAGAACTCTTAGGTTTAACTCTAACAACAGATTTATGTTGGGTCATTCTTTGCTTTAATGCTTACAAAAGAGTGCCAATATGGGCAACATCACAAGGGTCTCTGAGTGTGAAAAAGTAGTCTACGATGTTATCCATGTGTGTGTGTGTGTGTGTGTGTGTGTGTGTGCGTGCGCGCACATGCGTCTACGTGTGTGCATTCGTTCGTGCATGCGCGCATAGTATGCAGGTATGCGAGCTTGCGCGTTTGTGCGCGCGCATATGTGTGTAACCACGATAACAAAATACGTAAAACAATTTTATTGAAATTCCATATTTAAAATTGTTTTTGAAAGATACCGGTTCTATCAACCGTTAAAGTAGATTCACAAATAAAGGTACTTTCTAGAAGGCACTAAAATTCATTTCCATAATATTCATATAAAACTATTAACGCTAAAAAAAAAGATTGAAGGAACCTTTATTAAAGACAATTACGTTTTAAATCAGTGTCCTCAACGAAATATTTCGGTAGGGTGATGAACAAACGCTAAAAAATCAAAAACAATTAAAGATCTTGAGAATATTTTAAAAATAATCAACTTTATATCAAAAAGTATATAGAAGTTTTTTATAGATAATTCAATTTTAGGTAAGTTATTCTTATAAAGCGTTTTTCAATCAAAACTAGATAAATTTTAAAAATCAGTTTTTTTAACTGAAAAATCTGATGTGTCTATATTTGACCAATGATAAACAACCATCATTTGCATTAATGAGTAAAATCTAATCGCCATTTTGTTTAATAACTTATATGGAATTTGATGTTATTGTTATTCTATTTAAGAAGTAATAAACTGCGCTATAGAGTGGGAGAAAATCTTTTCATGTGTATATCATATTTTTTTTCCACAATCCAAACATTTTACGTTAAATGTGATGTATGAATAAATTAGAAATAGCCGTTCTGCGACTGATAGACTCTTTTCTATGCATTTACTTACGCATGCACAATAAAGTTATGTGCTAACCACATCAGATTTGTAACTTACTTATTATCTAAAATTAATCGAAAATTTTGTTTCTTTGTTAATTATTAAAGTAAATTTATAACTTTCTGATTTCCTTAATCAAAACGTTCGAGATCGAACTTTTCATTTTAATTAGACTGCATAGTTTTTTACCAATTTTAATAGCCACTTTATAGTTTAATTATATTTTCGTGATGTGATATACCACTACTTGTTTTTTAGATTTCAAATAATAGCTAAATTTGAATATCTAGAAATTTAGAGCTACTATGTAAGCTTTTATCTTAAAAGTAGTGTTTCAAGTTGGAATAACAAAGTCATATAATATCTAAATCCAACTTTTGTGTTTTGAAGGTTTCTAAACTTCTCTCGAAAGAAAAAATTATTCATTTTTACAATCAATTTTATTTTGCTAATGGCTAAGGAAATCGGTTCCATTAAAAGCTTCAATTCACAAAATTTTTTCAATTTATTGTAGTAATTCAAACACCGTAAATAAATATGTAAAACTCAAGAAAAAAGCAATTTTTTCTCGCAAACTTTTCATGTAAGTATCGACCGCATGATGTATTACCACAATATTTCATCTAAAAATTGTTATGTTTTCATATTTAAATAGAAAATGATGCCAATGATTTTATTTCAGATTGCATTTTGTTTTAAAAAAAAATTATCCAAAATTTACATTACAATTATTAGAATGAGAGTTACATTGATAGAAAATGCTTCCACAAGAGTAAGTACTGATAAAATAAAGAGAACGTACTCTCGGAATATAAAAGTATTCAATAATTAACAATAAAAAATAGAACTATATTGTTTTTTTTTGCGGCCGTATTATAAGGTAGAGTAAAATCAACATCGGAAGACACCAAGCTGCGCAAAAAAAGTGACGTCAGAGTGTAAAGCTCAACAAAAAAATATACGTTTGAAAAAATAAAAGTTTAGGTTATGTTACTTACGCGTTTGTTGTCCAAGAATACAATTTTAGAAGTAAAAAATCTTTGAAATAATCATAAAGTAAAATAATATTTTATTATCATAATTACAAAATCTAGTTTTTTTAAAATACATTTGCCAATAACAATTAATGTCCTGATTTTTGGCCAGATTTAAACATTAGCAGAGCATTATTTATAAAGCCCATTTCACCACCTAAAATAATGATAAATAGCAACATATTTACGTTATAAAATTAAATAAACATTCCAGCATTTACGATTATAAGGCGATTTCCTTTTCCAATAGGAGATTTAAGACCTGCGTTTGTCCCATCCGTCCACGAATATGGTGTCGTATGAGACGAATGTATGTGTTTAATCTAAAATTTACATAAGATTATGCAGTAGAATCAAGAATGTATAGTTTATAATCTTCAAAACTAACCTGTGTATATAACTGGTCGTCCTGCTTTCCGATAATTAGTGATCGTACGTATATATGCACAACGCAAAGAATGTATTTCATGTCGTTCTATTATAATCTTACGACGATCGGATGTTTTTTTTCCACCTACATAAAACCCAAGATAAGATATGATTAAAAATTAATCAGTAAACTTACCTGAAGCCCGTTTTTAAAAATTAAAAGTAAACTTCTAAATGACGTTTTCTTTCCCGAATATCCAACTGTTTCGTCATCTTTAATGAGGTTATAAATTCCTTGGAATATTACAAAATAAAACGTTGTTATCCAACTGCTTTTTACCTGAATTGATACTTTTAAAGTTTTTGTAATTGTTCCACACAATCTTGCGAGCATCTTCAGATAACACATGGCGTTTTCTTGCTTGAGGTGCTTGAGCGTTATGAGATATACTTGCGTCGCACATTATATAAAGAAGTATATTTGGTTACATTAATATAACATGAAATTAATAATTAAAGTAGCTTACTTATAAATTCAATACAGGCAGCGGATCGTTTTAAAATAAACTGTTTTGTTAGAATAAGTAATGAACAAATTTGATACGCCGGAAAAACAAAGAGGTTATAAACAAAAGTTGGCAAACGATCAGCTGGAAAGTAACGTTTTTAGAGCGCACAGTACTAATATCTGTGTCATTTTCCAATCATTACTGCATCTTTATCTAGTTTAAAAATGCGTTTCTGCGCTAGTGTCTTCCGATTTTGATTTTACTCTAGTATATAAAGAAGTGAAGTGTACTAACTCAAAGCATTAATGGATCATTTTATATGCAACACATACTTTTGAAATCCATTTATTTTATTGTTAATTTATTTATTTTTATCTTTAACAAAGATTATCTACATGCTTTTGTTTCAAAAAATTATTTAGCTTAACTGTCTAACGGTAATGCAAAGAAGTATAAATAAATTTGATTTAGTTAAGGGTTTATATCAGAAGATCACTGCGTTGTATGTAGTAAATAGGTCGTAAAAGTATGCATTTATTCTAAACTATATAAATTTCATATACGATTTTTAAAGCGATTCCTCTGATTATTATATATTAATATAAAGAGGCAGATGTTTTGAATATACCAGAGGACTCCGTACACTATTAGAGTAGTTACAAAACGTCGTGGTACTCGAGATTCGCGGCGCGATTTTCAACAATTTGAAAAACTTAAACGATGTTATAATCGGGAAGCTTCGGTAGCAAAAATGCCATCGTAAAAATATACGGCAAATGAATAAATTTAGTAATTATCGATTTTTTTAGCGATTGACATCGTAACTGAAAACATTTTTATTGAATGATCATTTGTAACAATTTCAATTTAGGTATGTATTGGATTACCTATTTCATATTTGCATTAAAATAATTTTTTTAGTTAGTAGACGTACCCTAACCTGTTCAACATTAGCTGTTTTTATCAAGGATTTGCAAAAATGAAGTTCAACGTTTTATAAACTATTAATTACACCCAACAGATAGACAAAAAATAAGAATAATTTCTGATAAGATTTTTGGTTGTTAATCTTAGCAATCATCGAATAGGTAAATTCTTAAATTCATGGTTGATCGCAGGTCTATATATTTATATTTTTAAGGACCAACAACAGGAATCAATCAATTAGCGTCATTACATTAAAATATGTGTCAGAAAGTGTTATTACAAATAAGTATTTATTAAGTTTACACTATTAGTTTATTGTGCCGACTAGAAAATGTGAAAAATTATTTGTTCGATAATTCTTAGATTAAGTAATAATCTGTGGGTGCAAATGTGCACTGCAAAAACTTGATGAAGCTTCTCATTGTGAATATAATATTATAACTTGAAATACTTCTAATAGGAGGACAGAACACAAACGTTGAAAAACTACTACGTTTCACACCAGTGTGCAACTTAATGAAACCGTCCTTATTTAATCGGAAAACATTTTTGTAGAAGTATTTCAAATTCTAATACCAATATGTAAAATAAAATAAATCACAAATTGATAAATCATTTTAAAATGTAATTTTATTAACATAAAAAGATAAATAACTACAGAAGTTTAATTACTTAGAACCTAATTCACTGTCGCTGTCTTTGTCACTACTGCTGTAATCAATTTCTTCATCACTTTCACCTGTATTTACAGTAAAAATCAGCTCTTCGACTTCATCCATAAAACTTTCTTTTTCTAAATATTCTTGTTCTGTCTGTTCTGTATATTTGCACACAGCTTCCCATTCTTCACGATCAATTGATTTAAATTTATTCTCTGCTAATTTCCACACGTCTTCAAATTTAAACGTAATATTATTACTCCCTACATAATTTTTAACTTGAGCCCATTTTGGATTTAGCTCTGGATGGTAGGGTGGCAACCATACCACAGAATGATCATGTTCAGCCATCAACTTATCGATTAAATAATTTTTATGAACTGGTAGATGAAGTTTAATTTTCTCATAGAGTTTGGGTTTTGTCTCACTTTGTTCAAATGCAATCCCACGTTCGTTTAACCACTTCTGCATTTCACCTTTTTTTTCAGGCACATGTTGGATTAGGCTCAGTAGATATGTTGTAGTAAGGTGCGTTATCAACCACTAACACTGAATTAGGCTCGAGATTGGGAACAAGTTGTTCGGTCAATCACTTAACACGTTCCCTACTAAGATCTTAAAATTCTGGATACCTAGAGACCACACATTTTTTTTTTTTTGACATAAAATTACTTTAAATGCGCTGTGAATCAATGTAGTAAATATCAGATTTAGAAAACAGACATTTGAAAGGACTTTTGAAACCGACTCGTATGTGAGACGCTGGTCTATTATATGAATTTTTCCTTGATAGACCATGTGTCTCACTTATGAGCCACTCCAAAAATAATAACTTCGACTGAATTTTTTTCTTAGTTTTTATTTTTATTGATATAAAACGAACATGAAAGAAATTAGTTGTTTGATTCGTAATATTCCCGGAAGCAAGGGTCTACACAAAGTCCAACACTTTCACCGTATTTATCTTTACAGCCTTCATAAACAAAGAACGTTTGAGTTCTCTTCTTTTTTGAAGAGCAAACACGACATCTTTTCTTCTTCTCCGCCTTCTTTGGATAATGTGGCTTTTGCACGTATGTCGGTTTTCTGACTAATGGAGCACGTGCGTTGGTGTCTACTTGTAAATGTTGCATTATGAGTAACTCTCGAAACTATAAATAAGTTAATGTTTTCCTTTGCAAGTTATTATATAAGTACGTGCTGTTCCAAATGCGCACATCCAGTAAGTGGAAAAACACTTTTAGGTACCAACGTACTGTTTTCCGGGGCGTCGTGTAGTACGACACCATTTGGTCACTTCGATCTATGCCCGACATATTTCTGTTATAGTGTAAAATGATATTTGGTTTCTCTATTTCAACACCTCTCTTATTAGTAGCTTTACCAAAAGCAGCATTATGTTTTGTCGAAATTACTAGCATGTCAAGTTTATCCTTCCACTTTAACTTTCCGTAAAGTTCCAACAATATGGGTTTTTTGTGCATATAAATATTCAGCCAAACTTACACTGTTGTAATAGTTATCAAGGAATAATGTATGTCCTTTGCCTAGATAACGTCTTGTCAGTTTTGTTACTACCGATTGAGCGTGATTAGTCCCTTGGAAAATTGTTCCTTTGCCAGAATAAATTAGAATTTCTGGCACAAAGCGATCTGGAGTGCAGATTTCGTATATTTTAATTCCGTATTTGGCACTTTTGTTCGGAATATACTGACGAAACAGAAGTCTCCCACGCCAAAGTAATAATGCTTCATCCAGTGAGAGATTAGCACCGGGATAAAAAATACTCTGTATATTTTGGGTGATATGATCTATCACCTGTGAAATTTTATGTAAAGTTCTGTCATCAGATTCTTTGTAAAAACACAGACATCTAAGGATAGATTCGAAACGATTTCTGGACATTATATTTCCAAAAAGTGGATGAGAGTATAAAATATTTGTACTCCAATAATTCTTAATGCTGGGCATACTGATATTACCGATTAGTACGCATAATCCAAGAAATTTACAGAGCTCATTAGTATTGACTGTTGTCCAATGTTTCATTGTGGAATACCTTGTTAAATTAGCCCTCAATGTTTCGGCACGGAGATTTATCCACTCGCATATTTTTTCCTTCAGTGATTGGTCAAATATTAATTAAAATATTTCGTGTGCAGTACTTGTGGCTAGGATATTAATTTTTATTCCAGCTTGTTCTGTAAATTCAAATATTGTGGGTTCAGTGTCGATATCTACCCACTCGTCGTCGTTTTCAGTCGTTTCACCATCAGGATTTCTCTCAACTTCCTCATCAACATCTTCCTGAGCAGTATCTCCAGTGTTTAGACGTTCATCAGACGAGCTGAGGTTTTCATCACTTGAACTACTTTGTAATGAAGGTTCATAACTACTTTCTGTATCCGAGAAAGGTTCCGGTATTGCGTCAGACATAACTGCATCGTTGCCTTCAGTCATTATTCGATCAGCTTCTTCTTGAAGCTGTTTTTGGGTTAAGCCTTTACGTCCTGACATATTTCAGAGAATCTAAAATAAAATTAAAATATTCAAATACAACATAAATCAAAGTGTGAAAAATCGTAGCTATAAGAAAAAAGTTATATAAACTAGGTTTCAAAAGTGCTGTTGCAAAATGTAAAACAAAAAGGATATCAAAAAAGGATAGTTGCTACCCATGTCTATTATCATAATGTAAGTAGTATATTGAGTACATCGGTGTTAGTTATGACATACTCTGTATATCTGTATATATATATATATATATATATATATATATATATATATATATATACATATTTTATTTTTCAATAAATACTACATACAATTAAATGTATAGAAACAGTTCTAACTTACTACAACACACATATATAATGCACTACAGTACTTCCTAAAACATAACCTTACTTTTACACATTTTTCATAGCCGTTTTATTACGCTATTATAAGGACTCTACAACATTAGTACTCAGTAATAAAATAAAATCGCTTACCTGCATATATAAACACCAACACAGCGATTTCAAAAACAAAAAAAATGTGTTGGAACAGCAAAAACAACAGAGCAGAAAAACACGTGCATTTATTGGCAGTTACAAACGAAACTGGAGAGTGACTGAGAGACCATTCTACACAATCGTGAGCCAGACCTTTCTATAGACCACCGCCAAATTTGACACTTTTACAGTAAACCAGTACAATAAAAATCGCATAAAATAGTAATGTTGCTACTGGCTCATACTTGAGCCGGCGGTCCAGCTGAAAATTGTGAGTGGCTCATATATGGGGCGCTGGTAGCGAACGTGTTAATATAATTCTTAGAACGCATGTGCGCCATGATAATCTCCTGACTTTAACCCCGATTTATACATCAACAATACATTTGGTACAAATCCTTTAGCACTAACATAATGTAAAACTATTAGGCGTTGTCCTTTTGAAACAGGTGCTTTCACTCGCTTGCCACTGCTGTCATACCATCCATGTGAACTCTGCCCTTATTGCTTTAGTTTCCACCAAGACCTTCCTGTTGTCTTTTGTCTTCTGCCATTTGAAACCCATCTTTTTCACAATCAATCTAAAGCTGCTTAATTTTCCTCCTAAATGTATCCCTTCTTGTTGGCCAGCTGCGAACACATTTTGCATTGTTGGTTTTTGCTTTTGGGTATATAAAAAATTGTAAATTATTCTTCTAACAACTTCTTCATCAAACTTGTCGATGGTTGATATAGGTGCTGGTTTGTTTATTGTTTAACGAGTGAACCAAATGCACTTCCTTCAGGTTTCGATTTGCCTTCTTGTGTAATGCGTTTAATTATTCTTCTGGATATGCCTGTTGCTTCTGCTAATCTTTCGTACACACGATCGATAGGGATAATAAAATCTTCTGATTCTTTTTCTTGCTTCATAAATTCATACAGTTTTTAAATAATTTCACGACCTTGACTGTGAACAACTACTCCACTCATGTTCAAAACGTTTACTTGGCAGTTTGGACAATAAATAACGATGAAATAATAAAAAGTGTCTCGAAAAAGACAGATTTTGTATAAAAGATAAGGAATACACTAAGCGGCAACGTACGAATACAACGTAAAGTGAATAAAACGAATGACTACATTTATAAGTTGATTAGTAGCATATTTGTCGAATAGTTTCGACGCGTTTGAATCATATGCGCATGGAGGGCGAGTGCCGTGGTATTTTGAAACTACACTCGAAGCAGCTTATTTCGACGCGGCCACTTCGACCCTCCTACATCGACACGAGATCGTTTCGACGCGACATCATCTCGACGAGACCTCATCTCGACGCTAGAATGTACCTTAATACCACCTTTACAGTACGTTCAAACTAAAAATTATGTATGAAAATGTAAACTTTCACCATTATTACATGTCAGAAAAATACTTAACTTTTGGTTTTAGATGGTGTATTCTTTATTTATATTTTATATAAGTGTAAACGTTTCGATAACAATTACAATTATCTTCGTCAGTAAATAGTAAAATATTTAAGAAATCATTTGATTACTTGTTATAACAAATTTATGAAATATAGGAAACATGAAAACGCAAACATAATCCTGTTATTAATATAACAGTTTGATAAACGTATAATTTGTTATAACATCTCAAGTAATTGCTTAAATATTTTACCATTTACTGACGAAGATAAATGTAACTGTTATCGAAACGTTTAAATTTATATAAATTATTAAAACACCATTTAAACCCTAAAGCGAAGTATTTTTATAAAAGTAACGTAATTTCGATTGTGCTTTTTACGCGTACCATCAATACAGGAATAAATGTGTATTAAGAAATAATTACATGATATAAATAAAATAACATTAAACAGCTCAGTCCATAAAAAAATTATTGTGCAGGATGCTTCTAAGATATTCTAACACTTCGCGATTTTCAAAATCCTAAACTAACGCCAAAATACGTGTATCGGCATGTTACCTACAACGCTTTCTTGGTGCGTTAACGCCGAGGACAAAGCGCTCATATATTTGGTCTATAGATCTTTGAACAACACGAATCCCATTAATAAATTTCCATAAAGTCGGATGATCTACTCCAAATTCGGCCTGCAAATGAGTATGTGTCCCTTCAGCATAATTGTTTGTGCGCGCATCATTGTTTAAGGTACGCGTATAACCAGACCAAATTCTGGGCGCGAATAAAGGACGGCGAATGTAAGTGTTCTTATAATAGTCCAAAACTGGTTCTAATTGATCCGGCATTGATCTGCATTGTTATTGTATTAGTCCTTCTATCAATCTTCTTTCTATTTTTTTACTAAATAGAACTATGGGATGGTTGGAAATTAAGCCAAATATCACAAATTAAACGGATCGTGCGGGTGTAAGTATACTCTTCTTTGTTTCGCAGTAGCGCATATAAAATCTAAACCACCGCGTTCTGCCATAACGACGAAGATCTGGAAAAACAATTAGTTAGAAAACTCAGCAATCAATGTTAAAATAGCTGTGTAAATTAACCAGATCTATAGGTGGTAGGCATGTATACTCCATGCCAGCCGGGGAGGTACCACCACCCTTACCATGGGCTCCTTAATATTGGGTCTCCGATTTTCTGAGCTCGGTAAGGGCTGCCGGTTATCTTTTCCTTCATCCTTAATCTATTCTCATCCTTATTCTTCCTTCTCGCCCTCACTGTCTTCCTATCGGATTAAAAGTCCCAAATTAAAAAAATAAGATGGCTGTGGTTTCTAGAGTTATATATATATATAAATTCCGGACGTAAAATCCTGCCCCATTCCGATGTCCGGGAGGGCAGGGCCCAAGCGACCTCGGTCATCGAAAGTATCAACTTTCTGATTCACTACTGCAACATCCGCGGTATCAGGTCTAATCTTAATGGTATTCACCAACATCTTGAACAATTACAACCTGATATATTGTTTCTATCTGAAACACAAGTCTCCTCTGAAAGCTCCGAGTCACCCGACTTGCAATTTCCTCAATACCATCTTCACTCTAACTTTCGATATAACGGAGGCGTATGTGCGTACATCAAGGACAGAATTGCTTGCAAGAGGGTTTCTTCCTTAGAAAATAAAAATTTTGATGTGATTTGGTTTAAACATTTTGGTCCTAATTTTGTGAAATTCTACTGTTGCATTTATAGGTCTCCTAATGACAGCAACATTCAAGACTTCTTCGATTACCTTAGTATGAAAGTTGACTATCTCCTGTCTCAGTTTCCATCTTGCGATATCTCATTTGTAGGCGATTTCAATGTTCATAACTCTAATTGGCTTCAATTTTCATCTACTACAAATCCCGCTGGTCATAGTGCAGAAACATTTGCTATTTCATGTGATCTCACACAAATGATTTCTGAACCCACAAGAATCACTGATAACCCTAACCATACTCCACATCTTCTAGATCTCTTTCTTACATCAAACCCTCTTGTTTATAAAACTTCCGTTCTTTCGCCTTTAGGTCTTTCCGACCATTGTCTAATAAAAATCATTTCTACTGTACCTAATTCCACTGTTGTTCGCAAAACCGATAGAACCTTGTGGTGTTTTAAGTCAGCTCGATGGAGTGATTTACGGGATTTCTTTGCAACCTTTCCATGGCGTGAATATTGTTTTAAGTCGTCCTCTTCTTCGGACATCGCTCTTTCAGTATCTGAAGTCATCCTCATGGGAATGGAGTTATACATTCCGAAAAACAGTACCGTGTAGGTCATTCACGTTCCCAACCCTGGTTCAATAAGGCTTGTTCTGATGCAATATCTTTAAAAATAAATGTTACATTAAATGGAAATCTAATAAATCGGTTGACAGTCATGTAGAATACGTTGGTGCTAGAAATATCTGCAAAGTGTCATCACTAAAACTAAAAAGTTGTTCGAACAACGAAAATGCAATGAACTAGCTACATCTCCTTTAGGCAGTCGTAAATTTTGGTCTTTAGCAAAAGCCATTAGTAAAAACTTTCGAACATCTTCATTTCCCCTGACATCTATTGACGGATCGGTAGTTGCTGATTCTGTAGACAAAGCCAACGTTTTTGTGGATTTGTTTGCATCAAACTCGTGTCTCAATGATTCTGGAAAAGATGTGCCCCTAGTCAACTCTTCTTCATACGTTATGAAACCAATTCATTTTCGGTACAAGCTCTTGGAATCGATCATCAGTAGGCTTGATCTCAATAAGGCGACTGGCCCAGACGGTATCCCAGCTATTGTCTTAAAGAAATGTTCCCCGAACTAGTACCAGTCCTATCTAAGCTCTATACGATCTCTATATCTTCTGGGAATTCCCTTCATCATGGAAGTTAGCAAATGTTCAACCTATTCCCAAAAAGGTGATAAGACCGATCCCTCAAATTACAGACCAATTGCCATAACTTCCATTTTGTCTAAAATCATGGAAAAAGCCATCAATCAGCAACTGATCACGTTCCTTGAAACTAACAAACTCCTTAGTGACCATCAATATGGGTTTAGGCAAAGTCGTTCAACAGGCGATCTTCTTTCATATATGACCCAAGTTTGGAACAATACAGTAGAGCAGTCCGGTGAAACAGTTGTAGTCGCTCTAGATATCTCAAAGGCATTTGACCAAGTTTGGCATAAGTGTTTACTTGCCAAACTCACCTCGTTTGGGTTAAATGATACGCTCATCAACTGGGTTTCTAGTTTCCTTGATAAAAGACGAATCAAAAGAAGTTAGCATTAACGCGGGCGTACCACAGGAATCCGTTATAGCGCCTACACTTTTTCTGCTGTACATAAACGACCTTATTTCTTCAACAACTAACCCCATCCATTGCTTTGCTGACGATACAACTCTTCACTGTAGTTCATCTCAGTCTACCCATAGTGATAATCCACCTTCTATGTCAAATCAAGAAATTAAAGCTGAAATGGCAAATTCAATCAACAAAGACATTCAGCGTATTCTCGAATGGGGAAGCAATAATCTAGTTAACTTTAATGCTAACAAAACTCACTGTTGCCTTATGTCCGCCAAAAAAGATCGATCATTTCCTGTTGTAAGTATGAATGGCTCAGTTCTTAAGTTTTCAGACTCTATTACTCTGTATCTTCAAATCTCTCATGGGTTGACCATCTTCTGTCAGCTACCAAAACAGCTGCTCGTAAAATAGGCTTTTTGTACAGATCTAAGCAGTACTTTACCTCTCGACAACTCCTTTTGCTGTATAAGGCCCAAATTCGGCCTCATCTGGAATATAATTCTCACCTTTGGGTTAGTGCTCCCCAATACGCTCTCGATATCGTTGATCGTATTCAAAAGAGAGCGATTAGGCTTATAAATGACCCGTCCTTAACTTCTCACATACAGTCCCTTGAGCATAGAAGGATGGTTTCAGTCCTTTCTTTGTATTATCGTTATTACAACGGCTATTGTGCTGGTGAATTACATTCTTTGATACCATCTCCGGCTATCTTTGCGAGAAACACTCGGTTCGCTCATTCACATCATCAGTATGCAGTACAAATCTCCACTTGTCGTACCAAACGGGCGCAATCCACATTTTTCTACACGGCTTCTAAACTCTGGAATGATCTCCCTAGTTCCTGTTTTCCTCTCACTTATGATATGAGAAAATTTAAGGTAGCTGTTCATAGGCATCTATTGGCAATTCATTATCCCTCTATCCATCCTCCTAAGTGTTCCTGAGTGCTTTAGCACGATAGGCCTTATTTAGCCTGTTCAGGTCCACAATCATAAAAAAAAAATGATGTAAATTTAGAATTTATTATGATTATCGCATAATATTACATTTAAATTTAAAAAATGAATACAGAATCGTTTTCTTATAGTTTCTAATTACCTGTTCAAATAATTTTAGTAAATTTTCTTTACGTGCATAATCCAAGCTTGAATATTGGTCTTGCCAAAAATGAAAATTCGCCAACTCCAGAATCGGCCAACTGTAATTTCTGTAATTGTCTGGAATTTCAATAGAGACACGATCAGGAGGTTGTGCTGATGCTACACTAATTGCTCGCGTTGAACCCTGATTTATTTATCGAACAGCAATTTTGATTTGGAAAACAACCCATAGCGGCAATCTTCCTTGTTTGGGTGGAATTTGTACGAATTTGGCTTGGGATTTCTAGAGCTACATAGCTCTAAGTTTAATTATTTAATTGTGTGAACCGCATCGACTCATGCAGCATCACTTCCATGCCAGTGTTCACTAGCAACCCGAATAAATTCCCCACTTAAAGCGTTTTATATATACGACCTTTACATCGATTATCATATCGCCACGATTTTTTAGACCCATTGGCAATTAACTTGTCTAAACAATACACATATCCATTATCCTCATATCTTTCTTTATTACGAATTGAACGTATCATTTTGAATACTATGTAGACACTAATAAGGTATGCGAAAGACTGTTAAATAGAAAACCCCCCATTCCCACTTATCCTTAAACCGGATGTTACTTCAATTACCATTGTCTAGAAAATATTAATTGATATTTAAGGCTTTTGAGTTATTTCATTTCTTCGGTAATAATTTATTCTTTTATACTCATAATCTTCATTCACCGTATCTGTCAATCAACGGGTCAATAAACAAAGAAAAAATATTCTAACTGATACTGAAGTATCATTAAACAAATTGATTTCATATAAAACGTCTCTAATGAAGGCTTATAGAGAGGCTAGTAGAAGCATATTTTCCTTAAATCTGCGTTTAATAATCAGATACACAATTAATATAGTACATATTAAAGCTGCTTTTCTATTTTGTTTAATGGTTGAATTACCATATTCCCACATTATAAAATCTGGTATTTATATTATGTACTTACCTAATTGTACTTGACCTATTCAATAACCTATATTGAATTTCCCTTTTATAACAGAATATGCAAAATAAGTAGCCAGCCCTAAATTCAAGTCGATACTTACATTAAAGAGATTACATAATATATTTATATTACTATAATACAAAACGTGATTATTTAAAGGATGAGTTCGCGTGGAGATGAGGTCTCGTCGAGATGATCTCGCGTCGAGATGATGTCGCGTCGAAACCATCTCGCGTCGAAGCGGCGGTGTCGAAGTGGGAGAGTAGAAGTGGCGGTGTCGAAGTGGAGGCGTCGAAATAAGATATACCGTATTACGCTACACATATATTGCATTAAACTGATTGTATTTCTAGAGGTACAGGGTGGTCCACCCAAGATGATCCTGTATCTTATCTCAAACCGTCCTAATAGCAATGTTAAATACAAAGTTAAATGTATAATCCTCTCTTCTCTCCCTCTCTCTACTATTACCTCTCTTCCTTTTTATGTGAATTCTCCTCTCTCCTTATAAAATCTCTCTCTCTCTCTTCCTATCTTCTCCTCTTTCATAACCTCTCCTTCAATTCCTTATACACAATCTGCTAACTATCTAAGTCACCTATTCAATCTCTTCATTAAAGTCTCTATAAGCTTATCTATATTACTATTTTCCTAAATCTGCTTTTTAATAATCAGTCCATAATAGTCTCTTAAGTGCTTTTCTTTTTGTTTATGGTCTGAATTACCATTTCTTCACGTTAATTAAATCTGAATTTAATTATTACTTACTAATTGTACTTACCTATTTCCTTACATCTATATTTTATTTTCTTTTTATTCAGTAAGTGTCCACTCCTAAATTCTCGTATCTTATCTCAAATGTTCTTATATATATTTATATTCTTATACAAATTATTATTATAATGCTCTCTATGTCTCTCTTTCTCCTATCTTTCTTTCTCTAACCTCTCCCTCTTTTTATCGTCTTTCTCTCTTTCCTTTCTTTTTCTCTCTTCTCTCTCTCTTTTTTTCCCTTTCTTCCTCTCCCTTTCCCTTTCTTTCTCCCTCTCTTTCTCTTCTTCTCTTCCCTTCTTCCTCTCTTCTTCTCTTTCCTCTTTCTCCTCTCCCTTTCTTCTCTCTTCTCCCTTCTTCTCTCTCCTCTCCCTCTCCCTCTCCTCTTCTCTTCTCTTCTTTCTCTCTTCTTTTTCTTCTCCTCTCTCTCTTTCTCCTCTCCCTTTCCTCTCCTCTTCCCTTTTCCTCTCTCTTCTCCTCTTTCCTCTCTCTCCCTCTCCCTCTCTCCTCTCCCTGGCATATATACATTAAATATATTCATGTTTGAAAATGGACATTTTTGGCATATTATTCACAACACCCTGTAGATTAAGCAGTAAAGTTACTAAAAAATTTTAGTACCAGTATCCGTTGATTGATATGTAAAATTATTTCACATTCAATTCAGCTTCAACAATGTAAATTAAATACTGCATTTTCACAGAAAAAAGGTTAAATAGATGCTCAAAAACTATAAGGAATGTTGATGTCCATATTGCAAATTTAGTACAGAATACAGAACACCCTGTATACACAAAAATTACAAAAACTTTCTGTTTAACTTTTGTATTTAACTATTTACTTAACTGTCATAGGTTTCGACATAAGGTACAGGATCTTCTTAGATGGACCACCCTGTACATTAAATGCACAACCTCAAAAAACAAAATATGGTAATACTTAGTCTATGTGCAAGAAATGCAGGAAATACCGACCTGATAATTTTTTTGCACTTTTTTCTGAAAGTGCTACATTTAAAAATAAAGTTTTAGAATAAGCATAACTTATCACGTTAATGTGGTTGCGAGTTAAATCATTAGTATCCTTTTCATATAAATTAGCAAAATTTAAAAAACTGCACAAAAGAAGTTGTTTGACATACTTTCGTAAAAGATCTAAGAATATTCGGGCGTCTACGCTTTGATCACGGTATTCAACGTAGAAGGGTTAATTGTGACGTTCACAGTAAACATTATTAAACTCATACATTTATTTAGAATAGAACTGAAGGATGTTAGCCAGATTAAATATCCTTCCTCTAACCCGGACCACTAATTTTGGAAATACGACCTAATTAACCAATTTTGAATGATAAAAGTGTTTAATTTTATAATGTTTAGTGTTTTAAAAACCGTAATCTTGGTTGCACTTATATGGAAAGCAACTTATGCCAGTTGGCAACGAATTAATGTCAGTAGCAACTAATGACGTACATAACAATCTCCACGTAAATGTAACGGTTAATAAATTAAATAGTATTAAATTTCGTACCAAATTTTGGGTCTATAACGACAAATAACAAAGCAACTTCTTTGTGGATTATCTATAAGCGTTAAATGACTTGCATATGGTTGAATTGTCTAGAGTTGCTAGATGAAGGTAGATCTCGTAGATCAGTTAGGGTAAGGTCCCGTAGATCTAATACGTAACGGGAAAGAAGCAGTAATAATAATAATTATCGAAATGTAAGTTGATCAATATATTGCTCAATTTTGCAGTCTCGGCTATCGTCTGGACTGCAAAACTTGAGCTCAATAATGATCAACTTACACGTTCATGTTATTGCCAATTAGCTTACACACGACGATAAAACGTAGAACGCTATCTATAGACAAACACAAATAACTTCAAATACTAAGTATCACAGTAACGCATAAGATTATCATTCAGGTACTCTTGATAAATAGGTATAACATTCTTGTATGAACAGATTGTTTACGGCACTTTTGAATTTATCCATTTCCAGAGTTCGTACTGAAATATATAACTAACTTACTATAAAATTTTTGTGCATAACAGTTAACCCCGGAACCACAAGGTCAGATTACAGTTACAATAACCACAAGGTGGCGTCGAAACCGACACCGGCACAAAATACCCATATTTATTATAATTGATACAGAACACAAAAAAATATGACATAATATTGATTTGAGTGTACGTTTATGAGTTGAAAAATGTAAAAATCTTACAAATAATGCTCTAGAATAAAAATCAAATCTTGAAATGGAACACGTAAAAACTGATTTAAAAACTAAAGCAAAAAAAAATAAAAAATAAAAACTTCACAACAATTATTTGTAATGATATATACTATAATAAGTAGTGTAAATGTTTTAAAGCGTTGTCTATACAAATTGTTAAAATAACTATAGATACATACCATTCATAAAAAATAATGCCGTTGTCTCCGAAGGTAGATTAAAGCAGGCCGGTTCATGGTTTTTGTTTTGCTTAATTACCACAAATTTCTGCTTAGTTATTTCCACTTAACATCAATATAGTAACTTCAACGCAACAATAATAAAAATGATCTCGGATGCCAAGTTATTTTTTTGATTACGCTCGGAATAACTAAACCGAGGATACAATAAAAAATTCACCAAAATGTCAAAACAAAAAATATACAAACTATGTTTATTAAGCATTTAAATTTGGAATTATATAAAATAAATCTTAAATATAGCCTTATACTAAGAAATCATTATAGTGTAAATACCTGTTTCAAAATTTATGTACAACTTTTTGATAACCTCTGGTATCAAAAAGGAATGCGGTAATTTTAACCAAAGATGATGTAATCTTCGTATCAATGTTGCGCAATATATCGTATTTTCAATTTTCAGTTGTAAAGTATACCAAAGTTGAAATTACTTCTTACAAATTTATCTTCATTCAAATTTGAACAATCCGGTATTTATTGCATTCTCTTGAAAGTTCAAATAAAAAATGTGATCTAAATTTAGATCTGCATTAAATGCAAAAAAGTAATCATAAGAATCAAAAATGCCGAAAGTGGTAAAAGTAGTAAAAGTTACAAAAGTAGGAAAAGTGTAAACGTGCCTGCAAAAAGCAAATGTTTTAGAATTTAATATAATACGAGTCAAATGTATCTTACCATTAAATCAATGGCACTTTTCACAAAATTTAGGTGGAAACCAAAGATGGCTTCCTGTTCAAAACAGAATACATCAAGCAATGCTGAAAAAGACGCTCATTCTATCAGGTGATGTCGCGATGTGCAAGAAATATGTGCAAAGAAATTAATTCAAAGGTATGGAAGTATAAACCTTTAAGAAAATATGCAACACCAAAATGCAAATCAAGTTGCCTACCACAACTTATAAATCGTTAATAACCAAAACCCCTTTTTTCTTATACTTTACAACTAAATGAACGAAAAACGTAAAAGATTCGTTACATATTTACAATCAATACATGTGTTAAGGCGGTGCTCAGCACATACCCCTTTACGAAAGTGCTCCCACATGTCTCGGGCTTCCTTTTTTTTTTCTCGGACAAAATAATTAATTAATTCTTTTGGGACTTCTGTTTCGTCGTACTTCAATTGTTTACCCTGCTCTTCAAGTGCTCCTCGACAAGTGACAAAGAGAAATTTTTAAAAACACCAGACCGCTTCTGAACTTTGTTATCTTTCGAGTTGTATTGGTATATTACGTAAAAATTCACTCCCACTGTACCAAGCATGGCATATAGAATTATAGGTGGCTACCTTCTGATTTTTCTTACAACACCCCTTTTGTTTGATTATAAAATAGGATTATTTCGGGCTTCTTTGTCTCGTCATCAACACCATCTTGATCATAATATGACCACCGTGTTCTTTTTTCGGCACAAATTAATGACACCAGCGTACAGTTTTCATCAAAAGCAAATAGAGATGAATTTGGCTAGTTTTCCCTTCGCTTCCACCAATTTTGTTGCAATGCAGTTTTCTTTTTTCTTATGATCCCGGCCAATGTAAGTTTTTTTTCTATCAGTTTTTCTGCAAGTTATCAGTCGTACAATTTCGGTTTGTTCCATGAATTTCTTCGGTGAGATCTACAAATATTGCGTTGGAATAAAACAGAGACTTTGTCTTTCTTCTTTTCGTTTATAGCGCTTTATAGAGCACATGTAAGATGTTTTTGCGTCTCACATGGTAACCACATTCATACCATACTTGTCGGGTTTATTGGCAATATACATTTTGAAAGTACAGCGTCCTCTAAATTCCAAAAAGTCTCGTCGACAGTTACATATTCTGAAGGAGCGTAATTTTTCTACAACTCCTTTCAAACATATCCCCCAATTTCTCTAGCGGCTGCAAGTTTATCATATTTTTTTCTTTCTCCTCGCGTTTCCTTTCCGTCAAACCTCAAACAGTCGATAAGAAACTCAAAACGATTCTTATTCATAGTGCTTGTAAACATTACTGGGCCAGCAACTGGTGACCATAAATTATTGAGTGTTAGATAAGCATCCTTCAATTTTCCACTCAAATACAAGAGTCCAAATAACGCATTTATTTCCACACGGGTTGTTGGAACAATGTACCACTGTTCAGATATATACTTGACTTTTTTGCGCTCAATTTCATCGTTGGTACACTTGACAATTATATCCAAAATAACATCTGAGAAAAAAGGCTCTATATTTTTTAAGTTCTACAAGACCTATAGTATCGCTTCTTGGTCCTGGTAAGAGAATGACCAAATTATTGAGTTCTACTGTTTTTGGCATCAAGGCTATCCAAATACCATTTACGTTTATTTTTAGAATGCATCACCCTTCGTGCCTGGACAGTTGGGTCTACTGGCGTAGGCGAATCATCATCGTCGCTAGAAATGGTTGCTTCAGATTCGTCATCTTCTTATTCTGTAAAATCCTCCTGCCCACTTTCGTTGCTTTGTTCATACATTAATTTTTCCAATTCATGGTGTTTTAAAGGCATATTTCTTTAAAAATCTCCCGTACTGGTTCCTAGTTCATCTGATTTAGTGTTTTGAACTCCATTTCAGCAAAATGAATGTTCTAAATTGAGAAAAATGCTGCAGTAGACGATCACTATAATAAAAATTAATTCAACTTACCCTAGCAATTTTTGTACCATTTTGTACAAGGTATACATATACGACTGCAGCACGATAATTCAAAATTGTATAGTATTCACGAATTGGATACCGATAGGTGTCGCCTACGACACCACCTTGTGGTTCTAGGGTTAACTGAGAAACGACTTTATGCGATACGTGTAAAGGATATGTTAATATCATTGCATGCTCTGGTATTACAACTGTGTTTAATCTGAGCGGGTAGGAAATTTATCTAAATTCTGTTGCATGAATAGTCAAATGCTAAGAAAACGTCCCTTACTGTTCTTGATACTTAATATACTACAATGAATAATTATAAATAATTATCTTTTGAACATAGATCGTGCTTTTGATCAAAAGATTCTCTTTTTAATGGCTGAAATGTCTAAAGCTTGTAAGATATGTAATTAAATACACGCTTTATACCCGATAGGTAAACACTTGTGGTTATTAAGATAGGTCGTAAAGGCTTTCATTTGCATAATTGATGAATAATTACATTAACAATGCTGCGCATTCGTCTCGCTGACACTTTGAGCTTTAATTTCTTTATTAGTGGATAGATTTACGAAAACATATCCAACGAAGGTGCAATTTTTTGTAATTTATATTTTCATATTTTTATAGGAAAAAAAGGATGTGGCAATGTATTTTATTCCGTCCCCAAGGGGGAGGGCGGGCTGCTTGAACTTCCCGAGCTCCTTCAGCCACAATCATGGATCCCCAGCATACATACATACATTACGTATATATGCATGGTGGGATTAAGGATGGGTGTGGTGAGGATAGGACCGGAAGGAACGGAGTTAGGGTTCTGAGGGGGAAAATACTACCACAGTATTCGCCTAAGTAGCCGCACATGGTATGCATATACGCAGTGACCATGCCGCTATATGTGTATGCGGAAAACCCCCTGAAAAAACGTCATACAAGGTAGACGGTAACGGGAATCGAACCCATTACCTGCCGAATACTAAGCAAGTCGTGTCACCACTACGCTACCAGCTCGGTGAATAGAAAAATGTCTTTGAAAATTCAGTAAAAGTGTACTAATTAACCTTATTAGTTGCTGTTAAAATAACTGCCATAACACAAGCAGTTTTACTGTTTGCTGCATGCGTCTTACACCTCTATAACTGTTGTCCTAAATGACCATGAATTGGTTTCAAAATTTAAACTAGGTTCTTTTTCCAACTAAAATGTTTATACATGTTCCGTTAGACATAAAATTTGTTATTGCCGTCTTGTGTACAATACTAAAACTACCAAAGTAATATATTTTATTTGATTGATTATTATTAATGGCTGGTTTCTGGAACGACAAATATCTACTGACTATGGGATATCTCTTCAATAAGTACTAAAACCAGTTGCTCGAACGATCGATCGCAGTTATCGAAAGGATAACGTGTTTGAGTAGATATCTTGTTAAAAAGGAATAGATACCTTATAGATAAGTATCAGCGCACGCGTGTTGCGTTTTATTTGAATGTGTTTGTAGGTTAACGTTTATACTTGTCATATACAGTTTAACAATATATATGTGTAACGAATTACTCTAGTTCGTCTGATTCTTCTGACGCCGAAATTTTAGAACTGTTGGAAGTTATTCCTAGACCACGCACATTTAGGGACCGATTAAATGCATTTGAAATGTAATGATCGTGATTTTAAGGATCGCTTTAGATTTTCTGAGCAATTTGTGCAACAGTTAATACATTTGATTCCTGATGATATTAAACCTGTTACAAATAGAAACCATCATCTAACAGCACCCGAACAAGTACTTATAACGTTAAGATTTTATGCTACAGGCTCATTTCAAATTTTAATTGGAGACGATGCAAAAGTACACAAATCTACAGTGTGCAAAGTGATTTCCAAGATAAATAACAAAATTTCTAGTTTGCGCCCTCATTTTGTCAAGATGCCACAAAGTGCTGAAGAAGTTAGGGATATTAAAACACGATTCTACAACCTGCGAGGGATTCCTAATCTAATTGGATGTGTGGACGGAACACACATTCCTATACTGTCGCCAGGGGGTGATAACTCTGAAATGTATCGGAACAGAAAGGGTTACTTTTCAGTAAATGTGCAGGCCATCTGTGACTCTACGCTGAAGATAAGGGATATTGTTGCACGCTGGCCAAGTTCCGTACGTGACAGTACAATTTTCAATAATTCATATATTCGGACTCAATTGGAAGCTGGAGAGTATCCTAACAGTTACATCTTGGGAGACAGTGCATATCCCAATCGTGGATATTTATTAACGCCGTTGCTTGATCCAACTAACGGTGGTGAACATAATTATAATACAGAACACATACATACACGAAACACTATAGAACGAACCTTCGGTGTTTGGAAGAGGCGTTTCCCATGTTTTTCTCAAGGATTGAGACTGAAAATGGACACAGTACTATCAGTTATAGCTGCAGTACTGCATAACATGGCTATTACCATAAATGAAGAAGTTCATGTAGATGAAAACTACCATGAAGGCAATGATGAAAATGAGATTAATATAAACCAAAATGGAAATAATGTGGAAGGAAACGCATACAGGCAGTACTTGATTGACAATATAATCGGGTATAATTAATTGCATCCTATTATTTTAAAATTTTTAATGGAAAAATACATTTTTTATTATTAAAAATAAAATAAAGTAATATACGGCACAATTTAAACAAATGTATTTAATTGTGATAATTTTTTATATTCTATAGATTTTATTTCCAATTCTATTTTCCTCATTTGCTCTGCATGTTCAGTTTCTTTTTTCTTCTGTTCCAATTCCAATTTTTTTTATCTGGAGCGCTTCTTTGATACTTTGCTCAGTATCTAATGTTTTTAATTTTTTAACAACAAGATCTTCATCATGTTCATCTTTTTTGTTTTTTCTTTTAATAATGCGCTGCGTAAGAGATTCTAATTGCGTTTTCGTTTGGTTTTAGATGAACACCGTGCTTTTGTTGATGGAGTTACTTCGACATCTACATCGTTATAATTTAAATTTGCAGTTTTTTGTCCTCCTACTTACACCTAAACTTGTCGAAGGACCAACATCAATAATAGATGCCCCTACACCCAAGTTTGAGGTAGACGTATCACAATGTTGGGAAACATCATCTTCATAATATATTTCTAAATTATTAATAGAACGAATGTCATCTATAACAACGTAAAAGAACCATTACTATCACATTACTTCGAAGTTACTTTACAAAATATTGAAGCATTTACAATACCAGAATGAAATGGTTTGATTTGACTACATTATTTTATACACATTACTCTTACTCGTATCTAAATAAGGTGCCGAAGAATCGAATTTGTTTTTCATCGGCTCAAATTGTGTTTTTAAAATCGATACTATTTTTTCGTACATTATATCTGTTTTTGGTAAACATGTGCCTCCTACAGTTCGGTATCGCTCCATCTGCAATATTTTTTCTTGCTTTCCTCTTCGTGCCGTCATATAAAGCATGAAGCTGTTTTGCAGTACGTTTCCCCGATTCACTGCTGGCGTTGAAGTTGCCGGCCACCGCTTCCCAAGTATCCTGTTTCATTTTTATATTGGTCGCACCGGTTTTCTTGTTGCCAATAATATGCAAGTAATCAGTCACAATGTCTGTCAATAAGTTTTGTCAAAAGCAGTAAAGTTGCCAGTACATTTAATTTCTTGCATATTTATGTTGGGTAAACACAAAAACAGCTTGTAACAACAATAAAGGCTAAAAACGGTTAATAATAATTATCTCTAAACAATAGTTTGTAGCAACAATACAAGCTAAAGACAACAATAACAATAGGCACTAAAAAAGACCTAAGAACTACAATAAACACTAACAATTTAAAAATGCACGGTGAATGTCACACATTAGCATGAATTTAGTTGAAATACAAATCCATCTAACGGTAAACGATAGAACCGATTTATCTTACTATAGTTACCCAAAGATTCTTAACAAACAGATAAGTATTCAGAAACCGCATACCCGTTTATCGCCTCCATAACTTTATCGAACCAATAATAATCCAAAAGATATCTCTCGCTTCCAGAAACCGGCCAAAGTCAACTAGATAGATTTTCAGACGGTTTCTATTCGACCATTTCCAATTTTAATGATACTAGCAAAATACCCGTCCTTCGCAACGGGATGAATTTTAACCCCTGTTTCCTATCCTCTAAACTTGGTTATCAAACGCCTTCTGAACACACACCCAAAATACTTAATTTGAACTTCAAAGATCTTTAAGATATTTTTGTTATAAGTCTCCAGGAACCCAACAATCCTCCTTTCAAACCGTTTCCTCCCCCTTAGTGCTTTCCTGAATGGAATTCGTAAATTCCACAATATTCTTCATTTTGGTTGTAAAACGCTGCTTAGTTTGATGCGCAACATGATATTTTACAATGTTTTGAACTTTCAACCCCTAAAACAACCCTTGAGGGATGATTAATTTCGCAATCGCCTTTCCCTTGTTTAAACTTAAATTTGCCTTCTTGTTGATCCTTCCGGTTTCTACTTATTAGGGGATGTTTTAACAACAGTTGGTGGAGTATTAATAGCATGTTCTCTGTCACGCAACTGGATCTTTCATCAATTACTCATAATTTTCAACAAATTGATATCGTTGGTTGTATAATCACATATGGTAACTTAAAAATGTATATTATAAATGTATACCTCCTAGCGTAAGTTCTCTTGTGTTTTACGTTTTTGGAACCGCTTTCATTTTTAAATCATTTATATGATAATAAATTAATTGTTGTGGGAGAGTTTAATGTACCAAATTTTTGCAATGATGTCAATCATACGGACACTAAATGTAGACACATATTTAATTTTTTGAAATATTCTAATTGTTTACGATTAAATAATGTTGTGAATAAGAAAGGTAGATTGCTAGACCTTGTTATAAGTAATGTTAAGTTTGCGGTTAGCAAAAGCGACCTTATTCTGGTGAATCAAGACAAGCATCATCCCGCAATTGATTTTCTTATAAACTTTAGTAATAATACAAACATAAACTTTGAGTCAAAAATGTAGAATTTTAAAAAAGCAGATTATCGAATGCTCTTTCTTCAATTAGTGATGTAAATGCAGCATGTACCGAGTTTTATACAATACTCGAAGAGGTCTTAGACAGAAATGTACCTGTTTATAAACTTAAGAGGATATCAAAATACCCTCCCTGGTTCAGCAAAACGTTGGTTAATAATCTACATTTAAAACTGAAATTTCATAAAAAATTCTAAACGACTAATACTATGATGAATTTAAAGTTTGAGATGTTTGACTAAAATACAGATAAAAGAATTATATAAAAACTGTACATCTAATGTCGAGAATACTCTTTAGCTAGATCCTAAGCACTTTTGGGGCTACATCTGCTCAAAAAAGGGCCAAACACGTGTCCCAGGTAAAATGAGCCTACATGACTCTACTTACGATAGTCCTCAGTCACTTGTTGAAGCCTTTGCGTCTTATGTTTCTAACATTTGTAATCAATCTTCAAAATTAAAAAAAAACATTCTACCAAGCTATAATTGCCATATCACAATAGATTTAATCTCCGAACACGATGTTATTTCAAAAACTGAAAAACAAACACACATCAGGTACTAACCAAATTCCTTTCTTCCTAATGAAAGATTGTTCTGGTGTTCTAGCCAAACCGTTATCAATCCTTTTTAAACTATGTTTAAAACCTTTCTCGGTGCATGGAAAATAGCTAAAACCTGTCCTGTCCTAAAATCCGGATCTCCGCCTAATATTGTCAATTACAGGCCAATATCTATTTTATGCAACTTTTCCAAATGATTTGCAATGATACTTTACGATAAAATATTCTTCCAACTTAGTCCTCTTTTATCAGTTTACCAACATGGTTTTGTGGCAGGTAGGTCTACCATACGAACCTTGCATGTTTTGCTCAATACTGCAATGTAACTCTGTAACTGTCGTTGATGGACAGGTAGATGCAGTCTATACCGATTTCAGCAATGCTTTTGATCAAATTGATCATTATATGATCTTGGCTAAATTGTCATATTTCGGCTTTAGTGACACTTTGGTTCTCCTTTTCCAATCATATCGCCAATTTGAGTCATACAATGGGCATACATCGAGATCATTCACTACAACCTCAGGAATGCCGCAAGGGTCAAATTTGGGGCCATTACTTTTTTCAATCTTTATCAATGATCTACCTTTGTAGATTGTTTCTCACAAGCTATTATATGAGGACGACTTAAAGATTTCCCCTCAAGTTTCTTCCGTATCTTATTGTGAAAAACCGTGATTCGGATTCACTGTATGGATGGTGTCTCAAGAATAAGCTTAATCTGAATGTAGCCAAATTCAAAGTGGTTACCTACTCACAGAAATGTATGAATATTAAATATAGTTGTACGTTAGCAGGCATTTGCCTACAAAGAGTAACATTAGTAAAAGACCTGGGTATATACCTTGCCAGCTGTTTTTTATTTTCCTTCCATATTACCACTACAGTAAAAGATTATTTTCACACATTAGGCTTCATCGTTCGTATGTGTTCTGATTTTACGTGTGTATCTACAATCATGACCGTTTACACGTCTCTGGTTAGATCTCGCTTAGAGTATGGCTCCCTAATATGGTACCAAATTTGTAAAATATACATTATTGCGCAGCGATTTCTTAAATATCTATGTTTTCGAAGTGACGGTGTCTATCCAGAAAGAGGACTTCCCTCAAATTGTTTTACTTGAGGGATTCAACTTGTCACCAGAAGAAAGCGTTTCTGTATCGCATTCCTACATAAACTGCTAAGCAATAAAATATATTGCCCCTGCCTTTTGGAAAACATCCATTTTGTGGTACCCAGCTTATCTACAAGAAATCCATCAACCTTCTTTCTGCCCACATGCGGAACCAATATGCTACGAAAAGGGCCCATTTTTAATGTGTTCTGTTTTTAATGACATTTTTGCTTCTGTTAACATTCAACATTTATTTAAAGAATTTACTCCAATCAATCAATTCAATGAAATATTATTGAACACCTGTATCACCATTACGTTTGTAATTTAGATAATTTATTCTTAATTGAATTTTAATTTAGCTAGTTTACAGTACTGTTTATTATTTCCTATCTATGTTTGTTACTTTGTTACTACCTTACTTCTATTTATTAAAATATGTAATTTTGTCCAGTACTGGGTTTCATGTTTGGGCAATAAATATTATTATTATTTCGGGAAAAGGTTAAAACACGTGTTTCTTTATTTCTGAAGTAACATCTGAATATTAATTTTTATGCGTCTGGGCTTTCTTTAAAAAATTCCCCCTCTTGGAACCTGATTTCATCCCCCTGAGGTAAAATTTCAAAAAACGGTGAAGCACGGGTTTGTTTGATTATTAACGCGAAATAATTCCCTGATGTTCAGATCTCCAACTGCTCAGATTTATGAAAAGGCCTATTTTTTCAACCGTTAATTTCTACCCCTTAGGGTTGAGTTTAAAAAAATCCTCCGTTATTGTGCGTCTACTTGGTAAAGAATGTATGTTGAAGTTCCTAGCCCTAACGGTCTGACCTGGTCGTTGATTGATGGGTGAGTCAGTCAGTGAGTTAGTGAGTGAATGAGGACAAAGCCTTTTATTAATATTGATAAGAGCCAAGTAAAATGGTTTTAAATTAAGAACATGTCTACGTGAAATTATGTGCATAAGCGAAATGAAGAGCAAAGGAGGAATTCATTAGCATAGATATTTTATAGCAATTCAAGATAAAACAAATATTTTAATTGCTATCAAGAAATGTCACAATTTAAAAACCCTAATTTCTGTTATGACAATTGATTGCATATATATCATCGTTATTATGACCAGATATTAGGGTTTTGTTTTTTCCGATAATTTGTAGGTTTTTCTCCAAATAAATACAGAAACGATAAATTATGACCAACTAACTCGGAAACGGTTTAACCAGAATTGGTCGAAAATTAAAGAAAAGGTAATAAGAAAATTGTAATTACTTGTTGAACAAGTAATTACGGTAATTACTTAATCAGGTACCAAAAGTAACTACTATCGTTGGCTAAACAATATCAGAGGCGATCATAAAATTCTTCAAAGCATTCGATAACATACCAGGAGTAATTTGTGCTTCATCCAAAGATATTTTCTCAAGTTCTTTGAAACCGTTCGTTCGATGTTGAGGCCATTTCAGATGACCTCAAAAGAAAAAGCCTAGTGGGGTTATGTCTGGGGATCGAGCAGGTTCCAGAGTTGCACATCTTACAACTCATCTTCTTGGAAGGTTATTTAAAAATCCGATGACCCCTCTGCGTACTGGTATCGAATGTTATCGATATTTTCAATTAAATTTGTTATTTCGGTTATAATGCGTTGTCTAAAAACATCAAGATATTTTTGTCCCGCCAAACTGCCATCTATTGAAAATGCAATGACATTGTTGCCTAAAATTCCCGCCAAAACATTAATTTTTTTCGGCTTGACGGTCCATCTAGGTCACCTTCCTGCAGGTAAATAATTTTGTCTTCGAAGAAAATATGTTTGATTATTTGCGAATTAAGGGGTAATTAATTGCATGGTACTTGTCTTGTCCACTCCGCCGGTTTGAAGAATTGTGGTGACTGTTCTTCAGATAGTAGATTTATTTTTGTGTTTTTTTGAGTAAAACGCATTAAATAAATCGCAAACATCCTGATAAGGATTCCAATATCCGCGAAAAAATAAGAATTTAATTTTTGATTAGCTGCTTTTCGGTAACGACAAACGCATAATAACAAACGCAGTGCACTTTAAAATTTATAAACCTTTCAAATTATTTTGACAAATCAAATCCTTATGGAATAATACTGTGACATAAAAAATGCAACACCAAGGTGGCGTTGGAATTTTTGGACCAAAATGTTTAACTAGTCAAATCGTCAAATGTAGCAATGATTAAAATTTGAAAGAAATTAAACAAAAGATAACGGCACCCGCACCCTTCTTGGCATGGATTACTACAGGCGGTCGATTTCTTAATATTGCATCCCAGTCAATATGTAATTCATGCCGGAGATCTTCTAGTGTTTGTGGAGGATTGGCTAATTGCTTGAGTCTTCTACCCATCACGTCCCACACATGTTCGATGGGCGAAAGGTCGGGTAATCTGGGTGGCCACGACAAGATATTTACGTTAGTCTCTTCGAATCGCTCCATAGAACGCCTTGCAGTGTGGGGACGCGCATTATCCTGTTGGAAAATCGGGTCCTCCAGCTCCTGGAGGAATGGAAGGTTGTGGGGTTCTACCACTTCATCAACATTTTGGTGGGCATTCATATTGCCTCGGATGAATACCAACTGAGACCTGCTTCCATAAACAGTAGCACCCCATACCACAACCCCCACAGTGTGGTGCACATACCGTTCAACAGAAAACTGCACATTGCGACGTTCTCCACTTTCGCAGCCTCAAAATGCAAAGAAGAATACAAAACAAAATAATTGCAACCAAAACAATTCCGAAATCGACTTAATCCCTCAAGAAATACACCCGATAATTTCGATTGTTACAAGTGAAACATCAAATTTTCCATGGCTACTCGATTATTTTGAATGAAATTTTAATCAACTACTACATTTGACTAGTTAAACATTTCTACCAAGTTTGGTCCAAAAATTCCAACGCCATCTTGGTGTTGCATCTTTTATGCCACAGAGTATATTTCTATTGCCCAAAAGTAAACGTCAGATTGTAGCTATAGATTGTTAAATATAGCTTTACATGATTTATTTTTAAATTTAGGAGTAAGCCACATAGTGTTGTGGTATATCATTGAAAAGAGAAAAAAAACACTATAAACTCGTCCAGAAATACAGTGCCATTTAGCTTTTATAAATTGATATTATTTTCGGGAAACCAAAACTGAATTAGACTTCATAATATTACATTCAAAGTCGCGTACCACATTTTAAATGCCAGCCTAATAATTGAAATATTGTACTGAAACAGTTAATGTGGGTTACTGTAACTGAATTCTGTACCATTTCATCCACACGTTTTTTAGCATAGCAATATGATAAGTTTTTGCATTAGGTTATGCTAGTGGACCACCGTTATATGCACGTAATAGACTCTTCCACCACTGCCAATGTGGCTATGGTTGCACTAGCCATAGGAACATTATGCAATAATAATGTTATGAACCACCTGGTAAGTGAAGCAAGGGTTCTTTGGCTTGGATTAGCGCTAAGGAAGTCCCGGTAAATGGAGATAGTAGAAAAACGTGTTAACAACGTGTTACTATTAAAGCCACGGTACCGAGTATCCAAGCGCTGAATACATTGTTCCGCTTCAGCTTAATCACGAAAATAAATAATGGCGGAAAAGGTAAACTGTCTATTTTGGTAGCTTTTATAATCAACGTGCCCCAAATGCGAATTGAACAAATTGCATTTTGAACATATTTGAAATCGTTATAATCTTTTATTGCATATTTCTAATGCAGGCATATCAATAATCGACACAGTGACTTCTGTGAAATATGATGTTAGTAACCATTTTCCGCAACATACAGGGTACGGCATTAGTGCGTTGAAGTATGATATATCCGTTATTAAAGGATATATCGAATAAAGCTATTTACAAGAATTATAGGCGACTTCAAACTTCACATTATATAATTATTTTCGTATTTCCAGGGTTACATATCACCAGAGTGAACCAAACATACTTTTTTTTAATTGGACACCCTATATATTATTTCAAATTTAGATTAAGCTCATCTCCCCAACACTTCCAATATTGAGTTTCATTACCTTACACAGGGTATTTCAAAAGTTATGGTCAATTATACACGAAAATCATTCTCATTTCAACGTCCTGTATACCCTAGACAGAACAACCTAACAATAATGTTTTCCAGGTACAACTTTTTGATATTGGTACAGTGTTACGAGAAAGTGCTGTTTCTTTATTATTGCACCAATTCAATATAGAGCGAGCCAAAACTCGAACACATGATTTTGTCAATTTTTTATTTTAAAAAGTGAAAATACACTTCATGTTCTTTCATTTTTATTTAGCACTCCCTATAGCTAAAATCGTTAATTTCTGAGATATTTTCAATTTAATAACAGAAACACATTTTTTTTAAATTTCTGTTATAACAAGTTAGCCGTGAACAAATGAAAGTGTGACAGATTATTATAAAAAATTCAAAAACATCGGGTATTAAGACAAAATTCTGATAAAATTAATTCATTTCATAATAAATGTTCAAAATGTCCACCGAAAACGTCAGTACAGTATTGTAGTCGATCTTCAAATTCTCGACTGACATTTCTTAACATTTCTACATTAATACTCTGGAATGCTTCTCGTATTCTATTCTCCATATCATCTTGTGTGGTTGGAGGTATTTCATACACAGGGTTTTCACATAACCCCACTGAAAGAAGTCAATTTTACTTAACTCTGGTGAACGAGCTGGCCATGCAATGGGTCCTCCTCTTCCCACCCATCTTCCAGGAAAATAGGTATTTAAGATGATTATGAACTAATACAGTGTGATATACCGGAGCTCCATCGTGTCACAACCAAATTCTTTGACGAATGTTGAGAGGAACGTTTTCCAACAGTAAATGATTTCCTAAAAAGTCCAAATAAACCTGACCATTCAATGTCCATCGAAAAAATGTGGTCTAATTACGTGATCTCCAACTATACCATCCGAAACATTCAAAGACCACTTAGGTTGACCATGAGTTGCTATAGGATGGGGATTACTTGTTGAATAATAATGCAAATTGTGTCTATTCACAGTTCCACTTTTATGATACGTGGTTTCGCCTCCAAAGAGGACAAAATCAAAGAAATCCGCCTGACTGTGGATGTGTTGTTGACCCCATTCACAAAAAGCATCCCTTCTGGTATGGATGCTGTAACAAACTTCGAACGTGTTGTTGCTTTCTCGTAGCACTGTAACAATGTCAAAAAGTTATGCCTGGAAAACATTATTGTTAGGTTGTTCTGTCTAGGGTATACAAGACGTTGAAATGAGAATGATTTTCGCGTACAATTGACCATAACTTTTGAAATACCCTGTATAAGGCAATGAAACCCTATATTAAAAGTATGGGGGAGATGAGCTTAATCTAAATTTGAAATAATATATAGGATGTCCCATTTAAAAAAAAAGTATGTTTGGTTCACCCTGGTGATATGTAACACCCTGTGAATACGAAAACAATTCTATTTGAATTTGCCTATAATTTTTGTAAACAACTTTTTTCGATATCTCCTTTAATAGCGGATATATCGCACTTCGACGCACTAATGCCGCACCCTGTATGTTGTAAAGAACCAGCGTTCTGTACGTATGTGTTTTAGAATAAATTAGGTGCGGACCATCCTGTATGTAAGATTTCATAAGTTTACGCGATATTGCACAACAAATAATTTATTCATCACCGCTGACGTGTATTTCTAAGAAACCGTAAGTTTCTGCACGTCAGAACGATTTTAACCAATCATATAACGGCATCCCCCGCACGGTAGCCGCGAAACCGCCCACAGATGCACCTTTATAAACTCGCGACGCGCATAATAAAAAAAGAAATGAATCTCAGTAGATTCAAGTTAAGCCGATATCCAGCAGCCGCCACCGTACCGTTGACCGTTCCAGAAACCAGTAGCCGCAGCCGCTCCGTTTGCTTAGCGTAAGCACCGACCTGTTGTTCACCGACGAAGAGTCCTTCGCGATCGGGCAACCTAAAGTTCAATTCTGTACTGCTATTGATAGACACGTAAGTTGTAAAGTTATACATTCTGACAATTTACACTCAAACACTACAGACCGTAAATAATTCCGGGCTGAGCTCCAGGAGTTATACTACACTAACACCTAGAGTAGCACGAAGGGTAGATCCCGTCGTCACTCGCCACCACAAAGTATACCTAGAGTAGCACGCAGGGGTAACCCCCGACGTAATACCAAGCACACTAGCACCTGGAGTGCCACGAAGGGTAGATCCCGTCGTCACTCGCCACTGCAAAGTATACCTAGAGGAACGCAGGGGTAGCCCCCGACGTATCTCATCAACACTTGAGGGTGAAGGGTTGTTACAGGGCTGTAAAGACCTACGACCTTTCTCTTAGTATATACAGTAAAGACAGGCCGTCGCCTACGTCTTCTGGACATTACTGAAATCCCGCTCGAAACTCACACACTACTTACATCCAGTACTTAATAACCGTACACAGTGTCTGTGAATCGCAGAAGAGTACCTCCATAACCTGTTGTATAAATTAGTAGTCCACCTAACCATCGTAAATACCTGGTGCGAGAACGTTTGTAAATATATTAGATAGTACGTGAATTATTCTATCTTTACGTAAACCTATTAGAGTAGTTTTAATATTAAGTATTTTGTTCCCTTGATTAATTATAAATAATTAAACTTAGTATAGAGATCGGTAATTAATTTAGTTAGATAAATAATCTAATTGCCTACATTAACCGGTTATAATTAGAGAAAGACCGTCGAGAGCTCGCGTTTGCAGACGCGCATTCGCGTGTATTATTTCCCGAGGAGTAGGACATCTTTGCTTCAGCGCTTCAGAGTTACTGACATATAAACACGATATCGATTTTCTCAAACGATTCGAGTTCATTGCGCTGGCGCTCCGATCAACCACTGTATCAAGCATAACGCTCGCGCTACTGTACATGCAGGACCGTAACCGAAACTTTGCCTCTTAGGTAAGGAATAGATTAAACAAAACTCTCTTTTGTTCACAGAAGCGACGTCGCACCCAGTGACGCCACGACCCGGACCGAGAAGTTCACCTACATATTGTGTTCATTACCTTCTGATTTTTATTAATTGTAAATATCTGATTAATATACATTTTTAAAATGCTTTACGGTTTTTATTTAAGGTTACAGTGTTAAGCCCATCCAGTAATTACTACGAACCACACCCCGTTTATAAAATAAACCCGATTGAGCAAAGCCGAGGCAAGATAAAACCGCGCTGGGTTACCAAACCAGAAGGGCGCAATATAAAGTAGCACCTAAAAATAGGGGGCATTATAAATTTGGCGCCCAACGTGGGGCTCGAAAAACACTGAACACCTTAAATAATTTTCCGTTTACAGATTCCAAAAGGACCGCAGAAGTACCAGTAATCACATATTTTTGTTTTCCAGAGACACTAATCTGTCTGTTACAGGATGAGTATACCGAGGGACTCTGAAGATACCGACACCAGAGTGGGATGGATTTACCATCTCGAGAAGGATGAATTAGCAACCGAAGCTAGGAAATATAAACTAGAGACAGGAGGGAATGTAGATGCACTTCGTGCCAGGATAATAAAATACCTACGCACCGGAGAAGGACAAGTAACCACACTAACACCAGAAATACTAACATTAGCCACTCCGATACCGCCACCACCAGCTGGGGAACACCTAGACATTACCGGAACCAGACGCGCCGATATTTGCGATAGAATACGCAAGTGGGGTGTGAAATACGACGGTATAAGCGATCCGATTTCTTTCTTGGAAAGAGTAGAAGAATTACAAACCTGCTACAACATCACCGACCGTGATCTATTACTCGCCCTTCCGGAATTATTAAAGGAAAGCACCCTGTTATGGTACAGAAACCATCAACAATCCTGGATGACTTGGAAAGATTTCTTGGTCAGTTTTAAAATACAATTTTTACCACCGCGACATCAATTTCAATTAGAGGAGGAAATCCGAAATAGATTGCAAAACCCCGAGAAAAAGCTACGGAATACGTGACTGCCGTCCTGACCTAATGCGACGCCATGGAAACATGTCGAGAGAAGAACAACTACAACGTATGTATGACAACCTGAGGGTGGAATATAAATATTACATCCGCCAGAGAGATTTTAAAGACCTGACCGAACTTCTCGAGTTGGCCACCCAATTCGAAATGCTACCTCCGCGGACACACTCGCCGTCTCCCAGTCCAAACCGCCAGAAGGTACACTTTAGTGGTCTAACACCAGCTCCTGACACACCAGCACACCGTCCCCGTGAAATCAACACCACTAAAACCGTTCCAAAACCTATCACCACCCCGTATGACCGCTCCACCGTCTGCTGGAGATGTGGGAAAACCGGACACTTCAAAGAGAGGTGTAGAGAACCGTTTAAAGCTTTTGCTCGAGATGCAGCAAAGAAGGTGTATTATCACGCGACTGCCCCTGTCCGCGGTCGGAAAACTCCAGACGCCGGTAAAGGGACACCAGGAACTTTTTACTACCCCGGCTCTTACACCTGGAAACAAAACAACCGCCAGCGAGTGGACCACTTGGCTACAAACCGTAGCGCAGTTTACACGAAGGAAACCCGATAAAAGATTAGATCGTTCCTACGATGATAGACTCTTCCTAGAGATTATGGTCTTTAACAAAACCATCAATGCTTTAATTGATACCGGAGCCTCCCGAACATATGTAGGCGAGAAAGTAAAGAATTTACTAATTAACAACCGTATATATCCGAGCACGCTAAAAGCTGCAACTGTACGTCTTGCCGACAGTTCCATGACTGAAACCCGCGGCTTATACATTTTCCCCGCCAAGATAGGCACGAAAACTCTCCAGTTACCGGGCTATTACATACCCCAACTGTCCACCGACATTGTGATTGGATTAGACGCGCTGGAACATCTTCAGGCCACTCTACATATACACCAGAAACAACTAGAAATCGCCGGAATACGTATCCCCTTGCAAAGTTCCGTACAAGGAGGCTTGAGTGGAATACATGGACCAGACGTAGACCAGCTGCCCGAGTTAAACGAATTCCTGGAAACCGAGATGAGGAAATTCACAAAGGTAACAGGAAAAGCCAAAGATCTTATACATAAGATCACGCTCGTGCCAGATTGCTAAACCGATCAAACAGCGATACTATCCCCCGCAATCCAGCAATGCAAGAACTTATCAATCAAGAGGTTGATAATATGCTCGCAGAGGACATAATAGAACCGTCCCACAGCCCGTGGAGTTCTCCCGTAGTGTTGGTTAAGAAACCAACTGGTTCATATCGATTCTGCGTCGACTTTCGAAAAGTTAACCAGGTCACCATCAAAGATGCATACCCGTTACCATATATTCAAGGCATCTTAGACCAGCTGCGAGAAGCAAGCTATATCAGTACCCTAGACCTGAAACAAGGATACTGGCAAATTCCTCTAGAAGATGGAAGTAAATTCATCACCGCTTTTACAGTGCCCGGCCGTGGACTATACCAATTCAAAGTTCTACCGTTTGGACTTCATTCTGCCCCTGCTACATTCCAGAGATTCCTAGATTCTATTATTGGTCCAGAACTGATTGGACGCGCTTTTGTATATCTAGATGATATCATAGTCCTGGGAAAACATTTCAAGAACACCTGCATAACCTACGGAAGTATTCAAGAGACTACGTGATAACGGACTTCAACTACAACCAGACAAATGCTACTTCTGTCAGACCCAACTCAAATATTTGGGACACGTCGTCACCGCAAAAGGAATTTTACCTGATCCAGAAAAAATCGACGCAATTATCCAAATACCCGCTCCCCGTACCGTTAAGCAACTCCGTCAATTTTTGGGACTGGCGTCGTGGTACCGCAAATATGTTAGCGGCTTTGCGAAACTAAGTCAACCGCTTACCGAACTCTTGAAGAAGAACACCAGATATCAGTGGACCGACACACAAAATCACGCCTTTGAAGCCATTAAACAAGCATTGACCGCCCCCCCTGTATTAGCCTGTCCGGATTTTAATCAACCTTTGTATTACAAACCGACGCAAGTACCACCGGAATTGGAGCCGTGCTAACACAAGGACAAGCACCGAATGAACGAGTGATAGCGTACATCAGCAGGGCACTGAACCCCGCGGAAAGGAATTACTCGACGATTGAACAAGAGTGTCTGGCCGTAGTATGGGCCATACAAAAGTTAAAAAGTTACCTAGAGGGTTATAAATTCACTGTGTTAACCGATCATAGAAGTCTCAAGTGGCTTCGCACGCTAGAGAAACCGACATCCCGTCTAGCCCGCTGGATAATGGAACTACAACAGTTCGACTTCCAGGTGGAGTACCGTAAAGGGGCACTGAACAATGTGGCCGACGCGCTATCTCGCTTACACGAGGACTATAAAGTAAAAGCCGACCTGTCTCCATTAGAGGTGGAGGAAACCGAAGAAATAACCTGTCCGTGGTATAAATACTTGATACAGCAAGTCCGAGAACACCCTGATCAACACCCAAGATATAAAATAGATGAAGGACAACTATTTAAATCATTCCCTGATCCGACACCCGAAAAAGAGATGGGAAGCCATCCTAGTTGGAAAATTTGTATACCGCTAGAAAAACGCCGAGATATCCTGGAAGAATGTCACGACGTCCCCACCGCAGGACACCTGGGAATTGCGAAAACACTATGCCGCATATACCGCAATTACTACTGGCCCACCATAAAATCCGACGTGATAAAATACGTAAAAACGTGTATAAGTTGTCAGACTTATAAAGGTACTACGCAAAAGCCGCAAGGAGAAATGTACTTTTCGCGACCTGGACATCCGTGGAATAATGTAAGTACCGACCTTATCGGACCGCTGCCGCGTTCCAAGAAAGGATATAAATTCCTGTTAGTTTTTCAAGACCGGTTAACTAAGTGGGTCGAACTTAAACCGCTCCGTAACGCTACCAGTCCGCCGATTATCCAAGCGTTAAAAGAACAAATAATATGCCGCTTTGGAACTCCCCGACACCTGATCTCCGATAACGGCCCACAGTATACCAGTAAATTATTCCGCACGTTCTTGAAGGAGCATGGAATCAACCATCGTTCTACTCCACCATACTCCCCGCATGCCAACCCGGTGGAAAGAACCAATAAAGTGATCGGGACGATGATCGCACAATTTACGCGAAATAACCAGCGAGAGTGGGACGCTCACCTGCCTGAAATAGCCTTCGCTATCAATACCGTACAGCATGGATCAACTGGTTTCTCCCCTGCCTTACTTAATCTCGGAGAGAATTAGAACCACCTAGGGCATGGTCAACCCAGAAACAACCGCCGACAACAGAAGCAACCGCCGTAACCGCAGCTGATCAAGCGCAACACATGAAGTATTTAAAAGATCTACAAGAACTTGCTAGAGATTCATTAGCAAAGACCTTTGAAGTACAACGGTATCATTACAACCTGCGTCACCGAGCCTACCGCCCCGCAAAGGAGATCTCGTATATCGTAAAACACATTACCTGTCAAGCAAAGCGAAAGAATTTTCCGCGAAATTAGCGAAAAAAGTATGCCGGTCCTTACCTTGTGTATAAAATCAAATCGCCCGTAATTGTTGAGCTCCGAGAACCCGGTAGTAGGAAAAGCGCGGGAGAAGCGCATGTAAAAGATTTGAGAAATGCGACTGACGTCACCGATCAGACTAGACCAACGACCAATGGTAACGTTGAAAATTTAACGGCTATTAAAAACCCGCGTATTCGAAATCATATAAAAGCAAAGGATAAAACCAGAAATGCTATCTCCCACAACATGGCCCCATTCAAACAATGCATAAGAAAAAAGACTCCGTTAAGGATTTCGCCATGGCAGCCCCACCACTACCGCAAACCCGGGACCGAAGACTTGGACGCAGCGTTCCTGACGCGTCGCAGTGCTCCGGTCCGGGACCAAACTCCGCCGCCTACGCCCCGCACACCGTCTCCAGGACCATCCGGGAGGGGTGCGGAATGGTATTGGTCACCACCCCGGCTCCACACGGATGGTAGACCGAAGACCCCGGACACACCGGAACATCTACGCCGGGCGGCCGAGGTCACAGAAGGAATTAAGGACCTACGGATCCAAGAGGTCTCCGAACCGGCCCACCTTATGCCGCCACCCCCGGTGTACCTTAACCGCCGACAGCGACGCAATCGCCGCCGCGTCAGCGTAATCACGCCCGACGGCGCAAGAATAAAAGTGAAGCGGACGGATCTTCCGCAAGAAGAGGAAAGGGTGGTATGTAAAGAACCAGCGTTCTGTACGTATGTGTTTTAGAATAAATTAGGTGCGGACCATCCTGTATGTAAGATTTCATAAGTTTACGCGATATTGCACAACAAATAATTTATTCATCACCGCTGACGTGTATTTCTAAGAAACCGTAAGTTTCTGCACGTCAGAACGATTTTAACCAATCATATAACGGCATCCCCCGCACGGTAGCCGCGAAACCGCCCACAGATGCACCTTTATAAACTCGCGACGCGCATAATAAAAAAAAAGAAATGAATCTCAGTAGATTCAAGTTAAGCCGATATCCAGCAGCCGCCACCGTACCGTTGACCGTTCCAGAAACCAGTAGCCGCAGCCGCTCCGTTTGCTTAGCGTAAGCACCGACCTGTTGTTCACCGACGAAGAGTCCTTCGCGATCGGGCAACCTAAAGTTCAATTCTGTACTGCTATTGATAGACACGTAAGTTGTAAAGTTATACATTCTGACAATTTACACTCAAACACTACAGACCGTAAATAATTCCGGGCTGAGCTCCAGGAGTTATACTACACTAACACCTAGAGTAGCACGAAGGGTAGATCCGTCGTCACTCGCCACCACAAAGTATACCTAGAGTAGCACGCAGGGTAACCCCGACGTAATACCAAGCACACTAGCACCTGGAGTGCCACGAAGGGTAGATCCCGTCGTCACTCGCCACTACAAAGTATACCTAGAGGAACGCAGGGTAGCCCCGACGTATCTCATCAACACTTGAGGGTGAAGGGTTGTTACAGGGCTGTAAAGACCTACGACCTTTCTCTTAGTATATACAGTAAAGACAGGCCGTCGCCTACGTCTTCTGGACATTACTGAAATCCCGCTCGAAACTCACACACACCTACATCCAGTACTTAATAACCGTACACAGTGTCTGTGAATCGCAGAAGAGTACCTCCATAACCTGTTGTATAAATTAGTAGTCCACCTAACCATCGTAAATACCTGGTGCGAGAACGTTTGTAAATATATTAGATAGTACGTGAATTATTCTATCTTTACGTAAACCTATTAGAGTAGTTTTAATATTAAGTATTTTGTTCCCTTGATTAATTATAAATAATTAAACTTAGTATAGAGATCGGTAATTAATTTAGTTAGATAAATAATCTAATTGCCTACATTAACCGGTTATAATTAGAGAAAGACCGTCGAGAGCTCGCGTTTGCAGACGCGCATTCGCGTGTATTATTTCCCGAGGAGTAGGACATCCTTGCTTCAGCGCTTCAGAGTTACTGACATATAAACACGATATCGATTTTCTCAAACGATTCGAGTTCATTGCGCTGGCGCTCCGATCAACCACTGTATCAAGCATAACGCTCGCGCTACTGTACATGCAGGACCGTAACCGAAACTTTGCCTCTTAGGTAAGGAATAGATTAAACAAAACTCTTTTGTTCACAGAAGCGACGTCGCACCCAGTGACGCCACGACCCGGACCGAGAAGTTCACCTACATATTGTGTTCATTACCTTCTGATTTTTTATTTATTGTAAATATCTGATTAATATACATTTTAAAAATGCTTTACGGTTTTTATTTAAGGTTACAGTGTTAAGCCCATCCAGTAATTACTACGAACCACACCCCGTTTATAAAATAAACCCGATTGAGCAAAGCCGAGGCAAGATAAAACCGTGCTGGGTTACCAAACCAGAAGGGCGCAATATAAAGTAGCACCTAAAAATAGGGGGCATTATAATGTGATAGTAGGCCCCAATTGACCTCCGAGGCATAGAAAACGAGATTTTTGCAAAAAAAAAGTTTTGTGACCTTTGACCTTGAATACTTTTTTAATTCTGCCCGCTATCTTTATTATCTCTATTTTTTATATGTTGTTCAGAACAACAAAATGAAACGATTAAAAAAACAAAATTGCTGCCACCATTTTTTTTGCACTGACGCCCTTTTCTAAGCTAAAATGACTGGACTAAAAGAACAAAAAACAAATTGAAAAATGATTTAATTTATTTTACAAATTGTTACTAACAATTGACAATTATGGGCAACACTACAATTATGTCTTGTTTAGTATTGGTGTACTATCATATGTGTTGCGGCAAATGGTTACCAACGTAACATGTTTCGTAAGAGCACACCTTTCTTTCTGTGTCGGGTATTTTTGTACGCGGCGTATTTACTAATACACATAGATTGGCTAATTTAGTATAAACAGTATGTACACCACTGGTTATTATTTTAACACCGATTTCAATCCTTAAAAATAGACTTCTAATGGTGATTTAATAAGCATTGGAATGGGTGTACTGGCAAAGATATTTTAAACGTTTACGACAGAGGGTAACACTGTTTTTGCTACTGTGCCTACTATGCATTTGTATAAAAGCCACTCAGAAAAATAATTATTTACTTAATTAACACATTGCTTTATAGTTTTGCGTTTTACATATATTTTGGAGTCATCTTAGCTAACCGTTCAGAGCTTTAGTGGAAAAGTGCTTGTATTAATTAATTATATTAATTTTTTCAGCGCTACAATTCACTTTCGATTCACTTTGCTGAAACGATATTGTTTTGTTCGATGGATTAGTTTGTTACTAGTCTATTATTAAATTTTATTTGATACGAACAGTTCAAAGTGCCAACTGCTGTTTTTGTAAAGAATTTAAGCTAATCTTATCGGTATAATTACCTTTACACTTTTCTTTCCTAAGTGATTAAGTCTTAAAAACAGGTTGTTAAGAAACATCAAACCTTGCTGAAAACAAATGATATAATACAATGATTATCAAACCCTTGGCTTTTGAAAATTTCTGTAAATGGAAATAAACCAAAACAAAAAAATCCCTGTATTATCATATCACGTTTTTTGTGTTAATTTTGATACCTAAATCTAAAATTCCAACTAGACTATTTTGTTGAATTTTTGGATTTCAGTGCAAACTTTGATTTAGTGTAATACACCATTGTGTAGAAAATCGTGTTCGTTACTTACTATGTTCAAGGCTATATTAAACGAATTATAACCATTGATTACAATTTTAATCAATGATTATACTAAGAGCTTCTACGAGTACTTATATAAACATCTCTCCTTTCGTGTTTCACATATAATAATTTATATAAGTACAGATATAAAATAAGGTACATTAGTGAATTTTTAGTGAAGGAAAATACGTCATAAGGTTTTAACGTAAGGGTTATCCATTAGCTTCTTCTGAAAATGTTTACTTTTCGTGATGTTCTCTTTTAATCCAAATACGTCTTATACGTTGGTTTTCAGTCTTTTACTTTTAGTTCGTTTTACTAAATCATTTATTTTTTACCCGTATACTGTATCTATGTTCATATGCACATCGTATAATTTAATTCATTAAATATATTGTTAGGTAAAGAACATTCTAGTTTCATTTCTTAACCCTATATTTAAAAACTTATCTAATAACATATTTAAAGTATTTACACAAGAAAAACAATTAATATAATAATAATATCTATACAATATTTAATTAAATAAAGGAGGAACTTGGCATATTAAAAATTTCTTGTCTACATTGAAATAAAGTACACATAGGACAAACCTACACAGTCCTTAAAAACCGATTAACGCCACATAAGTGACATCAGGTAAACAAAATTTCATGTGCACTAAGTGAACATTCCGTTATCCAAATTTTGCAAAGGTTAAAGTTTGAAAATGGTAATCATAATTTTCAAATTCTATAATGGGTCGAAATTTGAAAGCAAAATCAAGTTTTTAACTTAGCGACTTTGCTTTTTTCGATTAAGTTTTCTGATATTGCATTTATATAACCTACTTTGTTAAATAAGTCTGTATAATACAAATTTTTTTTTCTATCGACACATTTTTGAGCTGCTACAATGTATCACAATTTATAAATTTTAAAAATTTTCCCTTTTGATAAATGTTATAATGCAGCTTGTTCTAAATCGTGATACCCTTCTGTTTAAACTTAACTTGCATGTAAGTTTAACTATCTTTATTTTTCTTGTTAAAATCTAAATCTCTGTTATTCTAATTTAGTCTTCATAAAGAAAATGATAAATTTTCTAAAGCTTGCAATAGCATAAAATAGTTTAAATAAATTTAAATTGACGGAATCCCCAATAAAAGTCATAATTTACATCTACATAAGTATATATAGAGTGGTCCTGATTCAACGTCTTTAATTTTTATAGATTATATAACAAGAAAAAGTAGATTTTCATAAGAAAACTTTGTTCAAAAATGTTTCGTAACAAAGATACAGGGTGTCAAAGTTATAAAAAAACTAGTTTCCTCATCATAACTTCTAAACCACTCACTCGATTTTCATCAAATTTCTCACACAGACCAATGTAGTACATCTCTAGGAAATGATAAAAATCAATTTACAAACTTCTCCAGTGGCGTAGTCGGCACGCCCAATCTTCGTCACCACTAAACATTTTGCAAAGAAGATTCAATTTTTGGATTCAAGCACCTGGCACTTACCATAAATCTACAACTGACAATGCTCAGTCCAGGAAAAATTGTCTCTAGATGCCACCACAATCTTTCGAAGATAAATAGTCTTAGGTGGGATGTTAAATTAATCTTATCTGACTGTGGAAGATAGAATTGTAGCCTGCTCAGTAAAACTATTCACAACTCAAAGTCAATCACACTTGAAAACGAATTTATCCAAAAGCTTAATAAAATTTTGAAACACACAGGTCGTCGTAAACTTAACGAACACACCCCGTACATATAAAAATTTCAAGCCATGAATCTTTAATTTGAATACTTTTTAAGTATCCCTCATATACATGTAAATGTATATTTCTAACTGTTATAAATTCTGAATTAAGTAAACATTGCCCAATTTAGAAAAAAACCAAAATAAAAAGTTGATTTAATGATTTTTAAATCACCACAACATTCGTTAGTTTCCGAAAAATTTAAAATATAACGGTCAGTCCTTTAATAATAAGTAATTTATGAGTATTTTATGAATACTTTCTTTTTAAAAATCGTATCTAAACATTCGTCAATAGGTTTAAATTCTAATACTTTAAATATGTAATTTATATTTAATAAAAATATTTTGTTATTCGTGTTCTGTATTCTACTGACTGTCAAATAATTCAAAATACTGAAATTTTGTAATCGATCTGGCTCATAAAGCAATTTCAAATCGATCATTAAACTCAAAATATTCAAAGATTACTCCAATTATTAACAGATGTAACCCATTAGCTAAATTTACACAGGTTAATGCTAAAAATTTTATCTCAATTGACACAAATAAACAACAGAAGTAAATTAAATAATTGGTATATATTGACCAATTTTCAAATATAAATATGTACCAACACGTGGCTTCAAAAAGTACAACAAAAGCAATTCTCATAGATTACGAACTCCCCCAAAATCTTATATACTAGAGATCTTTTTACTTATAATAAGAAATTCTTAACTCAACAAGCAAGAATAAACTTAAAAAGGTCTTTTAAAGCAAATCTAAAACTATTTATTACAAATTACAGTAGGTATCCCATATCCGAGATACAGTAAAGTCCATATGGTCTGTTTCCAGTAATCCTTTTTAAATTTGCTCCGACACTACCACAAAACACAGAGACAGCCGTAATCGCTAGCTCATTAGGCTGTACATACGCGAGCGTATAATAGAATTCTTATTTGCTTTGTACAATCGATCTAATATTGTTATCCATTGTATATACATACGACAATCCACGTCACCAACAGCCACTAATCTCTAACTTAATTAACATAACTTTAATTCGGTTACCTAAAGGGTAACCGAATTATTGGATCACGCACTTACTAAACACTTAACTGTATATTTTGCTATTTTATTGTTAAATCTTCTTTATCACTTTTAAACTTCATGAAAGGAATTCACTATTATTTCCTTTCAATTTACACCTTAACTATTTATTTGTGAGGCTCTATATATGATTTATCCCCTTATGGGTTATTGAAGTTGCATATACACGTACTGCTGAACAAACTCCAACACTGACCATTCTAAGGTCCCTTCAAAAACGCTCGCGCGACCTCTCTTACTTAAGCTCTAACCGAACGATTCTCTCACTCCCTTATTCAATTCTCTCTTTTATACTTTCTTCCCGTCATATCACCAAAATGCCACAACATATTCTCGCCAACACCAAAATCCACCTATCACAATTGAGATCTGATGTTTCTTTGCCGCGTCGAAGTCCTGAAAGCGGAACAAGATGCACAAGATCCGAAATAAACGTATCCATCTTAAATTTACTTGGTAAATTCACTCACAACTCTCCGAAAAAACCATTAATTGTAATTATATTCACTCTGTACATTATCCAGACCGTAACTCAACTATCTATGAAAATTTCCCATGTGGGCGAATCTTCTTTCCGCACAATTTAGCCAACTCTAGCTCATGCTAACAACTTCATTCTTGAACACGCATTCAATTTTTCATTATTGCACAATATTACAAAAATTCTACAAACAAAATATGCACATTAATACAATATCAATATATCATAATCTTACTCACTCATATGTCTACAACCATTTCTTTAATCCGAATTCTTTAGTACACAGCAGCAAAAGACCAGTGGCACACTAGTAGTCTTTTACTAGTGCCGTCTCAGAAAAATTTACTCAAAACGATATTTTTCAACCAAATTGAATGCTTTCAACATAAAAATCTTTCTACAACATTCAAATTTTCTTTCATATGACACAAACTGTTCCACTAAACTCCAGTGGCGTATCATTTACATCAACTTACATTCCGCATACATAGAAAAAAACTTTTTCGTACAAACTCACTTCCTTTGCAATCAAAATACGTTCCATACGTTATCAAAATACTCCATATACCCGATACGTCAAAATAACCTTACAAAACGTTTAAAAATGCATCGAGGTCGGTGGATTCCATTTTGCGAACCGATTATGTAATTATTTGTTCATTTGATTTTTTGTACCTTTGATGTACATTATGTCTAGTAAGTAATAAAATGTTTAAAAAAATGTTGGCCTTTAATTAAAAGTATCTCAAAAGCGAAGCCAAATATATAAAATTTGCAAGGGTAATTTTTTCTACATTAAACAGAGAATCCAAAAATTGAATCTTTTTTGTAAAATATCCCGTAGCGCCGAAGATTGGCAGGGGAGAAGGGGGTGCCGACCGCCAGTACATACGCCACTGAAAAATTTCTGCAAATGATTTTAATCATTTCTTAGAGATGTACCTACTACATTAGTCTGTGTCAGAAATTTGATGGAAATCGATCGAGTGATTTAGAATTTATGATGAGAAAACCAACTTTTTTACAACTTTGACATATCTCTGTTAGGCATTTTTTGACGTTTATTTGAAGTCCACTTTTTTCTTGTTGTTCTATCACCGTTAAATAAAAGTTTCTGGCTACTGTCAGCGGCGTACGACATGAGTTATGTTACGACCATAGTGATGTTAAGATCTCTTGTTTATAAACTAGGAATTATATCGTCCCTGAGGATGAATCATATTCAAGATCCGAAAATATATATATATATATATATATATATATATATATATATATATATATATATATATATACGTATATGGGTCTGTAATTTGGAATAAATTCAATAATTCAAATACTAATTTTTTTGAAAATGCTAAGTCGATTAGTATATCAAATCTCGATTTTTATATGCAATGTGACAGGGTCCCAATTTAGAATATGACGTCATATGTTTTGTTAAGCAACATTGTCTTTTGTGGCTATTTTGTGGGTTAAGTTGTACATCTGCTATCAATTTTATTCCAATGTGTTGTGTGTGTGTGTGTGTGTGTGTGTGTGTGTGTGTGTGTGTGTGTGTGTGTGTGTGTGTGTGTGTGTGTGTGTGTGTGTGTGTGTGTGTGTGTGTGTGTGTGTGTGTGTGTGTGTGTGTGTGTGTGTGTGTGTGTGTGTGTGTGTGTGTGTGTGTGTGTCTGTGTGTGTGTGTGTGTGTGTGTGTGTGTGTGTGTTGTGTGTGTGTGTGTTGTGTGTGTGTGTGTGTGTGTGTGTTGTGTGTGTGTGCGTGTTGTGTGTGTGTGTGTGTGTCTGTTGTGTGTGTGTCTGTTGTGTGTGTGTGTGTGTGTGTGTGTGTGTGTGTGTGTGTGTGTGTGTGTGTGTGTGTGTGTGTGTGTGTGTGTGTGTGTGTGTGTGTGTGTGTGTGTGTGTGTGTGTGTGTGTGTGGTGTGTGTGTGTGTGTGTGTGTGTGTGTGTGTGTTGGTGTGTGTCGTGTGTGTGTGTGTGTGGGTGTGTGCGTGTGTGTGTGTGTTGTGTGGTGTGTGTGTGTGTGTGTGTGTGTTGTGTGTGGTTGTGTGTGTGGGTGTGGTGTGTGTGTGTGCGTTGCGTGTGTGTGCGTTGTCTGTGTCTGTGTGTCTTGTTGTGTGTGTGTGTGTGTGCTTGTGTGTGTGTGTGTCTGTGCCTCTGCGTCTGTCTCCGTCTTCCTCTCCTTCGTCTCTTCTGCTCTGCGTCTGCTCTGCGTCTGCGTCTGCTCTGCGTCTGCGTCTGGTCTGCGTCTGTCTGCATCTGCGTCTGCTCTGCTCTGCTCTGCGTCTGCGTCTGCTCTGCTCTGCTCTCTCTGCTCTGCTCTGCTCTGCTCTGCTCTCCTGCTCTCTTCTGCTCTCTCTCGTCTGCGTCTGCGTTTCGCAGGGTTTGCGCGCCGGTGCGGTGCCGGTTTTTGTGTGCGGTGTGCGTGTGTGGTGGTGTGTGTGCGTGTGTGTCTTTGTGTGCGGTGTGTGCGTGTGTGCGTGTGTGCGTGTGTGTGTGTGTGTGTGCGTGTGTGTGCGTGTGTGTGTGTGGCTGTGTGCGCTGTGTGCGTGTGTGTGTGGGGTGGGTGGGTTGTGTGTGGGTGTGTGTCGTGTGCGTGTGTGTGTGGTGTGTGTGCGTGTGTGTGCGTGTGTGTGCGTGTGTGCTTGTGCGTGTGTGGTGTGTGTGTGTGTGTGTGTTGTGTGTCTGTGTGTCTGTGTTGTTGTGTGTGTGTGTGTGTGTTGTTGAGAGTTTAATATACCAGTGATTACTTATATAATTTAGACTGATTTTGTTTTTTCAAGAGTTGTCAAATTTTAATTTTAATAAATAAGATTTGTAAACACATCTGAATTTTGATCAGTTCTTTAGATTAGGTAATTTAAAGGTTATGGGCCCAGCACATGCCGAAATTTGTACTAAATCAATAAAAAGCTGTAAAGTATATTATCGGGTGAAAAATAAAATATTATTTATAACTAAAGTTGTCAAGACTGTCAACACAAAATATGGATAAATTTCAAAATTTGAAAAATTACATGGTAAATCTAATTTTACTCATGGAGAACGATGGCGTTAGCATATATGGACTTAAACAACTTTACAAAAATTGTTACTGGTGAAGAAAAATATCCATCTAATAATACAACTGAAGTAAAAAGTGAAACAAATTTTTAAATAAATGTGAAGATTATCGCTATAGACATTCTTTAAGTAAAGTTTTATATTATTTAATGTGGATTCTGACATAGTTCCGCAAATAACGTGTTATACTGATGTTAGTAAAATGTGGAAAGCCTTAAATGATCTTTTGATAAGAAAATGAATATACTCTACATGCATTGGTAAAATCTACAATTGGTATTAAATGTGAATCGAAAATACTATTGCCGAGCACATTTCAAAATACAATGAGTTATAGTCTAGATTAGTTGAAAGAACAGTAAAAACATCTGAGGAAGATGAGCAAGATTCTTTGGAAGCTGCATTTAGACCAATGGTAAATTCTCTTAAAGCGAAAGCATCTTTATTTTTAACTACTCTTCCCGAAGAGTTGGATAATATTATAGACAATTTAAAAACAAAACAAAACTTAACTTATGATGATGTATGTTCTCGTTTATTAGAATTGTCAATTAGTAATGCGCCAAATGATGATAATCAAGCTTTTTATACTAAGAATCAGAAAGCTAAGAAAAAACAATTGGAATGTTCTTACTGTAAAAATAATGGAAAATGGTACAAAGGTCATACAATTGAGTATTGCAGAAATAAGAAAGAAAAGGCTCACATTGTATACGCGTCTGAAGAAGATTCATCAGAAGAAAATCCAGAATCTAATAATTTCGCATATACAGCATCAGTAACTACAGCCAAACAAAATAAATGGGTGTTTGACACTGGTGCCACGTCTCACATGACAGGAAATAAATCCATTTTACGAAATATTAGACCTTTTAGTGGTTTTATTCGGATGGGAAACAATAAAAAAGTAAGAATAACAGAAATTGGGGACGTAACCCTTAGAGCATTATTACCTAATGGTGAAATTATAAATATCAATTTGTATGATGTACTTTATTCAAAAGAACTTAAATGTTCCTTAATGTCTTGGGAAAAAGTTAAATCTAAAGGAATTAAAATGCAAGGCAATAAAAATGAAATTGTTTTATCAAAATCAGGAAAAATTGTTGGTTGGGTTATATCAGAAAATAAAGAACAAGTATTTCAAGAAGTAACAACATGTGACGTAAGTAATATCAGTGTTGCTACATGGCATAGAAGATTAGGGCATATATCATCTATTGAAGACACAAGAAAAGTAGTTGCAGATCCACACGTATTACCGGAAAATTATTCAGAAAAAATTGAATGCGTAGCATGTAACAAATCCAAGATGTCGCGAAAAATATCAAGAGATGAAGGACATTCGTGTTCCGATGTATTAGAAAAAATTCACTCTGATGTAGTTGGACCATTTTCAATCAAATGTTTAGGTGGAAAATGGTATTTTGTTTCGTTTATTGATGAGTTTTCCCGTTACACCAATGTTTATTTCATAAATAAAAATCTGAGGTAGAAGAAATAATAAAAATCACATAAAAAATTGAGAGACAAACAGGAAAGAAAGTAAAAATTTTAAAAGCGATAATGGTGGTGAATATGTTTCGAAATCTTTAGAAACATTTTTCAATGAAAATGGCATAGTACATGAATATTCTATTCCGAGAGTCCACGAAACTAATGGATTAGCAGAAAGACTAAATAGAACTATTACTACTATGTCTAGAACTAGTTTAATTGATGCAGATTTACCAAAATATCTATGGGCTGAAGCAGTAGCATATGCAACTTATACAAAAATAGGTGTCACACTCTTTTCATAAAAAACCCCATTTGAATTATTTTATGGGCATAAACCTTCAATAAACCATTTAAAAATGTTTGGAGAAACAGCATATATACATATTTCAAAAGAAGAAAGGAAAACCAGTATAAGATGGGTAACCGAGCAAAAGAAGCAATATTTGTTGGATATGCAGAGAAGGTTGGCTGGTATCGATTCTGGATACAAAACAAAGTAGTCATATCAAGAGACTACAAATTCATGTCCCACGAATCTAATGTAGTCTTAATCGAACCTATGAGAAAGTCATTCCAGTTCGATGATCAGTGTGAAAATTATGAAGAAAGCGATAACGAAAATATTCAATTTTAAATGGAAATGATAAAATTGAAGATGAAACCAATATACGAAATAATGAAGAAAATATAGATAATATAATTGAAGAACAAAGAACTGCTACTAGACCAGAATGTTCGTTTGAACCTCGTCGAAGTGAGAGAATAAAAAATAAAATTAACTATTCAGAAGAAGACTATTGTAATATAGCTCTGGATGAACCAAACACATACAACGAAGCCATTTCTGGACCTAATAGTGATAAATGGATTGATGCTATACAAGATGAGTTAAATAGTATGGAAGAAAATAAAGTGTGGGAAATTGTAGAAAAACCAGAAAAACAAGATCGTATAGTTGGATGTAAATGGATTTTTAAAAAGAAACTTTCAGACACTGGAGAAATAACTAAATTCAAAGCTCGCTTAGTTGCCCAAGGATACAGTCAAATTCCAGGTATTGATTTTACAGAAACATACTCGCCTGTTGTGAGGTATGAAACCATTAGGATGTTATTAGCGCACTGCATACAAAATCAAATGATTGCCCGACAACTTGATGTAAAAACAGCATTTCTGAATGGAGATATTGATTGTAAACTTTATATGAAAGTTCCGGAAGGAGTAAATGTGCAACCAGGGAGAGTATGTTTGCTAAAGAAAAGTATTTATGGGTTAAAACAATCTCCTCGTCAATGGAATCAAAAACTTGTTGAAGACAATTCAATTAAAACAATCCCTAGATGATCCTTGTGTTTTTGTTTCTGATGACGGAAACCAAATCATAGCGTTTTATGTTGACGATTTGTTATTGTTGGCCTCAAATGAGGAAAAAATGAAACAACTTGAAAATGTTATATCTGAAAATTTTAAATCTACAACTTTAGGAACCCCATCATTTATTTTATCCTTTCAAATTAAGTGGTTAAACGACATTAGCATTTCATTAAGTCAAAAACAATATTTGGTCAAAATTTTAGAAAAGTATAATTTTTAAACTGCAAAGGTGCACCAACCCCAATGGATAACGGTGAAAAACCTCAAAAGATAAATGAAAAAAACGGACAAAGATATATCAATCGAAAATTGGAAGTTTACTTTATCTGGCAACAGGGACTAGACCGGATATAGCTTTTGCTGTTAACATGATGTCGCAGTTTTGTCAAGATCCGACAGAAATACACGCCAATATGGTAAATCATATATTTAGATACTTGAAAGGAACAATAGACAAAACTTTGATATACAGAAAGGATGACCAGTGTAATCTCAAAGTTTATAGCGACGCCTCTTACGGAAATTTGTTAGACGATCGAAGATCTATTAGTGGTTATGTAGGTCTTTATGGTAATGCTGTTGTAACTTGGGCTGTGAAAAACAACAAAGTGTAGCTGTTTCTTCAACTGAAGCTGAGTACATGGCTTTGTCACTAGCCTGCAGAAAACTGATGTGGATGATGAACATTTTAAAAGAATTAAAATCAAATAGTTTTCGGTCCTTTTATTCTGTGATAATCAAGCTGCGATTCATATTTCTACGAATCCTGTCGTACATCAAAGAAGCAAACATATTGATATACATTACCATTTTGCGAGAGAAAAGATATTGGAGAAGCAAGTAATTTTAAATTATGTAACCACAAATGAAAACATTGCCGATATGTTTACGAAACCTTTGGGCAAACTACTTTTTAGTCGAATTATTTCAACATTGGGCTTGAAAGCAATCACTGAGGGAGAGTGTTGGGATTGTTTAATATACCAGTGATTACTTATATAATTTAGACTGATTTTGTTTTTTCAAGAGTTGTCAAATTTTAATTTTTAATAAATAAGATTTGTAAACACATCTGAATTTTGATCAGTTCTTAAGATTAGGTAATTTGAAATGTGTGTGTGTGTGTGTGTGTGTGTGTGTGTGTGTGTGTGTGTGTGTGTGTCGTGTGTGCTGTGTGTGTGTGTGTGTCTGTGTGTCTGTGTGTGTGTGTGTGTGTGTGTGTGTGGTGTGTGTGTGCGTGTGTGTGTGTGTGGTGTGTGTGTGTGTGTGTGGTGTGTGTGTGTGGTGTGTGTGCGTG